>SCDY01000774.1:0-46084 GCA_004143825.1 Drosophila micromelanica | reverse complement strand
AACAAATTGCGGGGCGTGCGTATTGTAAGTATGTAAATATATAAATAAAAAAAAAAAAAAAAAATATATATATATATATATATATATATATATATATATATGCATTTGCTTATGTATCTGAGCTCATTTCCAGTACGCCCCTGATTGGCTTAATGAGTTTCCCATTATCTTTAGTTGATTTCAGGCGACTTTTATCGTGTGTTGTATTTCTATACTCGCACTTTGTGATATTTCTCTAGAGATATAACAAAAATAAAATAAATGGCAAAGAATTTGCGAGAAACAATTGTTTATTTACTTACTACTAAAAAAAAAACGTATTATGTACATAGTTAAAACAAAAAAATAAATAAGTTTAGCGTATAAAAACTATATCCTAATACCACTAAGCATACAATCAATAGAGTCATCAAATTGTTCTCAAATTTTGGTACAAAATTAACAAAGTGTGTTTTTTTTTTTTTTAAATTACATATGAGTTCGAATACGTATGGGGGCGGTAAAAACATCACATTATACTCTAATCTTCTGTAAAGAGAGCCCAGCATAGTTTTTTTGCTCTGGAGACTCAGCAAAAACATGGTTAGATATCTGGTACATCTGGGCAGATCCCACAGCGACTTTGTTTTTTGTGCTCGGTTCCTCATTTCGCTCACAATCTCAGTGCGAAGAGAGCCTTAAAGTGCCGTTAGCTTCATAAGGATCAAGCGAGATCGCTCCAAAGCATTTCCTGGATTAGCTCTCTATAATTTCATATGTGATCGTATTTTGTGAAATGTGTTTTGGCTTGAAAACATAGGATTTTTTGGATGTACCAACTAGTTGGTTGGTGTCCCAACTAGCTGGTTGGTGTCTTCGATCAGAAAAAAAATGTAACGTACAATGGGAATTATTGTATGCCTTGTGCTAATACTAAAAAGTGTTATAAGTAGGTCGACTCGAATTTTTTGCGCAACTCAAGTTTTCGTTGTTTGCCGGGAAATATGCTGAAACTTTTGATTTTCAGTGCTTTGATCAGCATTCGCAATGTGAAGTCGGGCAATAGACTGGCAACAATCACCAAAAATATGTACAGCCAGACGGGCAGGGAGCCCAACAGATTGTTGTATGCCCAATAAATATCCGTATCGTAATCCCTGTAAGATTTAAAAAAAAAAAAAAAAAAAAAAAAAAAAATACTATATCCAATTTCGATATCAAATTTGCTTGGCAAAACTTACAAATTGATGACATTGTAGATGACGGTCGTAACCATAAATGCAAGTATCGAAAATACTATGGTCGCAATATACCAATAGGATAGATATATCGATTCCAGCCAGATCTTCAGGTTAACGATGATGACCACGGCCCACATGAGTAAAGTGCCAAAGCACGAGAAGGCCGCCGTCTGTCCGCCGTTCAGTATGACATTGTTGAACGAGAAGATGCAGTACGCAAAGTAGAAAATGATCAGCGAATGGTAAATCGCAAATAGGGTCCACATGAGAAAGTACGGCCAGTGCAGTTGTTTGTTGTCCGTGTTTTTCTTATAGAGTTTCGGATTCCTGTTCAAGCAAAATGATCACAATTACAAGTAAGTTCGAACCCAGTCGAAAAAATTATGAATTATTATTTGTTGGATATATAGAGATCATCAGAAAACTGTTTGCCAAATTTTGTGACAAGGATTTTCACCAGGATATATATGGATATGCTGATTTAATACATCTAAATTTATAACTGAGATTTCATCGATTTGCCACGCCCCCAGTGGGCGTATCAAAAAAAAAAGTAACACATTATCTGACACGGATATGCATGAGTATATATTCCAAATTTGGAGTCCCTGGCTTGAAAAGTGCCTTCATACGAACGAACTCCGGGAAGAATAGTTGGACGGATATTGTAGAAATTCAATACACTCTTTTCACTTTGTGATTGATACGATATTTTAAATTAAACTTATAAGATAATGAATAATCAAAGAGACTCCTAAACTCACTGCATAAGGGCTTCCTCGGTGTAGGGTTTCTCGGTCAAAGATATGAAGAGGACGGGCAGCGATGTGTAGATGACGTTGTAGAGGGTCAGGAACAGGGAATCGTAGACGGAGGATGAGGAGAAGAGCGTGTGGAATTGGAACAGAAACATAATGCCCATGAACACGATGTTCTTGTAGAAGAAGTAGAGCACCAACAGCGACAAGCGCACGCTGTGGTAGTGGCCATGGACGAGGAGCAGACGCTTCAGCATGCAGAACTTGGCGAATGCGAAGTCGGCACAGCGGGCCGCCTGGCGTCCCTCGCGTCCCATGATGCCGATGCCGACGTGCGCCTCCTGGATCATGGACACATCGTTGGCCCCGTCCCCAATCGAGGCTGTGTTGTAGTTCTCATTGGAGGACTTGATGAGGGCCACCACCTCGCTCTTCTGCAGCGGACTCAGCCGGCAGCAGAGCACCGCGGTGCACTTGACGGCCACGTCCCGGAACTCGCTGGGCGTCTCGGCGAGGGCGACGCCCAGGCTCTTGCCGTCGATGAGCAGGGCGCACTCCTGCCCCATCCCGAACACAATCTCCCGCTCCAGGACGTTCAGATGGACGAGCAGATCGTCCCGCGTCTTGCAATCGAATATGAAATACCTTTTCGCATCGGGCGGTATGTGGCCACAGGATAGAGCGATGTTCAGTGCGGTCTCCACCTTGTCGCCGGTGAGCACCCAAATCTTGATGCCAGCCGCCTGCAGGGACACCAGCGTATCGGCGACATCGTCCTGCAGCGCATCCTCCACAGCTGTGGCGCCCAACAAATCGAGATCTACCAAATATAGATACGCAAAATGATTCCAGGGATCTGCCAAACAAACAACAACAAAAAACATTGGGATGTTGTAGACGAACCACTTTCGATATTTGAGTAGCACTTCTCGCAGAGCTCCTTGCGATTGTCGAGGGAACTGTTCGCCTGGGCCAGGGCAGCAACGAACTCCTGGTATTCCGTTTCGGGTATCTGGCGCCTGGCTATCGCCAGGGTGCGCAGGCCCAGGCGCGCAAAGTCGCTGATGTGATTGTCCGTTTTGGACACCATCGTCGCCGAGCTGTTCGCACAGAGCGGGAACACATAGCTCTCGGCACCCTTGGTGTAGATCCACTTTTTGCCGGCCTCATCCCGCACGATGACGCTCATCCGCTTGCGGTCCGAGGTGAACTCCAGCACGTGCAGGCGATGGAAGCGATCCTCCCGGGGCTTGGCACTGTTTATGGGTCGCTTGTAGTCCATGTGGGGCGGCACGATCCGCACGCGGAGCACCTCGTCATCGTCGCCGGTGTAGACGAGGCCCAGATTGGCGCACGCCTCCACCAGGGCCTTCTCATCCGGACTGGAGGCCTGGTAGTCCAGCGAACTACGTGCACAAGACCAATATATTAAGCGAATGATCACGATTGAGAGAGAGAGAGAGAGAGAGAGAGAGCGAGAGAGAGAGAGAAGAGAATATGCACTGTGACGTCACTATACCAGAATTAAATTGGTATACCGATTATGTTTTTAAAGATTTTTTTGATCCAATTATAATATTATTATAAATATTAGACAAAAAGTCTTCTGATCAAAAATCGAATGCAATGTAAACCAAGCACAAATCAAAATTGTGACGTCACACGCTCTCTTAAGTCTCTCTCTTTCTCTCTTAAATTAGTATACCGACTAAAGTAGGCCAGCTATCTTCATAAAACTCGGGATATATGAGAGATATGTATTTAGTTGAAAAACCTAACACAATCTAAGCACAGCAAAAATCGATATTGTGACGTCACAAGCTCTTTTAAGTCTCCAAATTAGTATACTTCCGCTCTCTCTTTCTTTCTTAAATTAGTATACCGACTAAAGTATCTATCTTCATAACACTTGGGATAGATATGTATTATGGTTAAAAAATCGAACGCAATCTAAACAAAGCAAAAATCGATATTGTGACGTCACAAGCTCTCTTTATTAATTAAATTAGTATACTCTCTCTCTCTCTCTCTCTCTCTCTCTCTCTCTCTCTCTCTCTCTCTCTCTCTCTCTCTCTCTCTCTCTCTCTATCTATTTATCTATCTTTCTGTTTTATTTTATATTTTTCCCCTCCTTTTATTTTTTATTAAATAATTTGTTTATATTTTCTCTGTATTTTCCCTCTAATTCTTTTATTCCTCTTACTTTTTTCAATCTACCCTTTTTTTCTCAAATTACACATTTCTTTAATTTTATTTTCCATCTTACACATTATCAATATGTTGAGCTTTTCATTTGCTCTCTCTTCTATTTTATATATCTTTATATTGGTGCTCTGATTCTGATATTCTCATCTTCTTCTTCTAAACTTTAGTTTTTATTAATATTCTCGTAGTGGTGTTCACCAACACATTTCAACTGTTATTTAATCAATGTCTAAAGTTTTCGGTTCATCATATTTACAGTTGACAGTTTTGCCTTGCACCGCACTACCCGTCGCTAGATGGCGCTCTAGCTGTGTTTAAACACTTATTCGATTGTTTCGAGTTTATTTTTTCCTTGTATTATTTGAAACGTATTAAATGCCAGTTTGTTGGATGTAATTTAATATTTATAATATGCACACAATACGCTGCCATTATGTTTGCATGATCTGTCAATCTACAACAATTGCCGAGGCACGCCCGGCCAACAGAGGGCGCCACCTTCAACAACGACAAAAAGAATAAAGGAGTAAAGGGAGAAAATTGAGAAAAACAAGAAAGGGAACCAAGCGCAAAGTGCGGCTATCTATTTATATCGTTTTTGGCTTTTGCCAGGCAGCGAATATAACAACAAAAAAACAAGTAACGTTGAAAACTACTAACGAACGACACCTGCTGGAGGCGCCTCCAGCTGCAGCAAGTGCCCCAGGTTTGTGGCACTAGCGTGTGTGCCGCCTTTTTTCGCTTCTTGTTGTTTGCATTTGTTGTCCATTTCATTCTTTTTTTTTTTGCTTCTTTCGGTGTGTTGCGATACATACGCCGAAATTGTTGCTGCTGTTGCTGTTGCACGAATGTTGTAAATCAAAAGTAGGCGAGTCACACGAAAAGACCCTCCTCCGGCTCAGGCTCTGGCTGAGGCTCAGGCTCAGGCTCCAGATCGGGCTCCTATTTGACTGGCAGGCCGAGCGGATAACGCTGGCAATTATCGCGCTTGTGCTGCACGAACAGCGGAAGCGGCAGAGGCGCCATCATGTTACCTACCCATCCCCCCTCGCCCCTCCCCCCTAACACTGTCCCCTATTATACCGCTTTACCATATTCCGAGCGGCACCCCGAAAAAAAAAACAGAAAACAGAAAACCCCAAGCGAGTGCTGCCTTTTGTTTGCTGGCATCTTTTATTTTCTTCTTTGGGAAATGCAATTGTTAACAACAAAAAATATGCAAAAAAAAAACAAAAAAAAAATAAAAACGAAAAGGAAAAACTATTACCTGGACTGTAGCAAATTTAATACCCTTGCTATGCCGAATAGAACCTGCAGCATAAAGTATTCCAATCGAAGTAACAAAGTGGGAATATTCAATCAAAAACTTACTCCTTTGAAAATTGGTTTTAACGGTTTCCAAGGCACATATCTTCGTTAGTAGAAGTTTTGCTATATATACATAGCTAAAAAATTTAAAGAACAACAGAAATTTAACTCTATAGCACAGTTGCTGATATTTATAATTAAATACATATTTTTATTATATTTATATGTTGTTTTTTAAATGATATCTTACATAAATTAGGCATAATACCCTCTGCAGGAACTTGCACCAAAAAGGCATGCTACTGTTTGTTGCTAGAGTGTGTCCCAAAATATGGCCCAAACACCTCCCCCCATACACCCCGCCCAGTTCTCGACAGCGCCCAGCTGCAGCTAGGCAGTCAGTCAGTCAGTCAGTCATTGAATTCATTTATTGCCACCAATGTTGCACGTTGTTTTTGCCCAACAACTGTGCTAGGTTTTCTGTTGTTTCCTTTTTCTACACTTGTTCACGGCGTGAAAGGAGTAGATTCGTTTTGTTCAATGTCCGTCTTCCTGTTGAAGCCACTTTTCAAGCAACTTAAGACTTGGAACGTGTACTCAACTCAACTCAACTGCCATATTCGAAAACTCACATAACTTTATTAGAACTTTAATGGCATTTTTGTCATTATCTGTCTTATAGATTAATTCTGCATTCAAAATATATCTGATAAAAAAAAATTATTTTTTTGAAAATTTTGGTCAAAAAACCATGTACTCCCTCCCCCTTACTAATTTTCGAAAAAAGTTTTTCATTATTAAAATTCTAAATTTATATTTTAAAACATTAAACATGATTTTGGAGGTTTCAAAATCGAATCCGTAGCTTTCATATTACAAACTCCCATATCTTTGTCAAAGTGAACCGATTTTCATGTTTGATGGCATTTTGCTGATGATTTGTCGTATAGATTCATTCTACATTTAAATTATGTGCATTATTGTAAATACAATTTTTTAATATTTTGGTAAAAGAATCATAAAAAATTCTAATTTTGAGAATACAATTTTTTTGTAAATGTATATTTTTAATCGATTGTGCTTGTAAAAAATTAGTAAAAAAAAAATAAGCACAAAATTCTATGCCAAATTAAATGTACAATTAATGAAAGGGTAAACTTTTACACTGCAAAAGAGTATTGAAGTTTCGGTTACACCCAACTGCGAATTTTCTTATGTGTTTTGTTTTGCTTTTGTTGTGTTGATAGCGCCTGGCCGAGAGTCCTGGCCGTTTCGTGTGCAGGATGTGTTTGCAATTTGTGGACACGCCGACCGTCGTTTGATAGCCGTTGTTGTCCTTGTCGCCGCTGCCATTCTCGATTTTCTTTGTATTTCATATATTATATTGTTGTAAAGTTTTTACGCTGTGCTTTTTTCCAACTCGCCCCCCTATTTTTTAATTATATGCGAATTGCATATGAAAAACGCTTTGAATTGACAACCGGGTTCTTGTGTGGCCTAAATGAAGTGGTTGCCAATGTTTGCCCTGCAATTTAAGAGCGCCCTTCGAGACCTGAGCTTAGCTGAGATTGTGGCCAACGGAGAGCACAAAAAACAAAAAACGAACACGAAAGTTTGGGCCATATTCTATTAGACAGACGGCCGTGCGGTCCGTTGATAAGCCAATTGTTTGTTTTCTTAGCACCACGCGATAGTTAACGTGCTGGCGCCTCGTGCTCTATTTTTTCACATTTTTTTTTCTTTTTTGGGTCGCTGTGTAATATCATGACATCCATAAAAAAGTTCCAAGGCAAACATGCCACCATCGACACACACACACACACACACATGACAACATATGTGTGCCACTTCCCACTGACATTTGAGGCGCGAGGTCCCATGAGACAATCAAAATTAAACGACTTTCGGCGTTGACATGCAAGACGCGAAAACGCTTTCGATATTGTCAAGAAAACTCCAAAATGAAAACCGTCCAACTTATCCCAATTATTTTAAGCTAAGTTATGAACCCATGTTTAGTCCAAAAGCAGGTATAGCTAGGTTTCAAACTCACATTTATGCCAATATACGTTTCAGCTAAGTTCTGCACCCCCTAGAAATTTCTTTGGCAACGCAACACTGCTTGTTTTACATTGGCAACGCATAATATAACTAGGTGCAAAAATTAAAAAAAAAATATAAAAATCGCACCCAGCAAGATAAGCACGCCGTTGACATCATATATAGTGGCTTTGGTGTTTCAACAGCTGTTTTACGTAGCACGCGCGTTTTGTTTTGAAAAGAAGAAGAGAAAAAATGGAGTGCGTAAATTGTACGACATTAACAAATAAATATAAATGCAGCAAATGCTTGGCGCCCTAGTAAGTAACATATTTAAAAAATTACAGCGAGTGCTTTTAAATAATTGTTTTTGCAGCTGCTCTGTTAACTGCTACAAGGCACACAAGGAGACGCCCCAATGCGAACAGAACGCAGCAGCTCGCGAGGCAGCGCAGCGACTGCAGCCTGCCCCCCCTGAGGAGCCCACCATATACGAGCCCTTTAGCACTGACGACACTGTGCCGCCCGAACGACTGCAGCAGCTAAGTGAGTATTGCGTGCAATTCAAGTATGGTAGCCAGAATATAATTCTCTGCTTGCAGAGAACTCTGTTGAGCTGCGTCAACTGCTCTGTAATCCCCACCTGCGTTCGCTGCTCCAACAAATCGATGTGGCGTATAATCCAAGCCTAACCATGACAGCTGCCATGCAGGAGCCGCTCTTTGTCGAATTTGCCAATGCCTGTTTGGACGTGGTGGAGCCTATGACGCAGGCGGAGCGTGCAGAATTGGAGCTGTGCAGCTATAATTAGGGACAACTGCCTGTAAACGTGTAGAATGTTAAGGAATTCCTTAATATTCTAAATGTAAATGAAGTTATATTTAAGAAATCAAGACAAGTCTGTTAAATCCGCGAGAACAATATATTTGTAGTTTGATTAGTGGCCGATTGTTCCTATAGAAAACTATTCAAGTGTGGTTCGATCCTGGCAAGCTGACCAAAACTAAATATGTATATATATTTTATGAAGCCATGCACCCTTGTTAATCCATTTAGAAATTAATATAGACATAGGCACATGTGAATTTTAAAGTGCATTTATTATATAGTAAAAGTAGCTAATCCCATAGACAAATATATGTTTTTATAATCTATTATTTGGCATTGTTGTCGCCCCCTCGACGGATTTTGGCCCAATTGTCATCATCATCAAAGAGATCATCAAAATCATTATAGAAATCGGCGTGCACATGTTTATCGTTTGTGGGAGCTGGCAAGTGGTCCATCATCATGCCCGTGGCGCTGCCCGACTAAATAAAAACCAAATTATCAATGTAATTACAAAAGATTTTCTTGACCAGAATTGCCAGATTAAATATTCAATGCCCACCTCTTCCATGTCCATGTAGCCGGCACCCTCCGAGAACATCTCATCAACAGCCAAAGATGGTTTCATATTCAAATCCATTAGTGTGTTGTATTTTTGATTGTATTTTGATTTACTTTCTAAAAAATTGTACAAGAGTTGTTTACGCTTTGCTTTGCGACAACGAGCAGCGTTGCCAGCTTGGTGTAGGAAATGTCACAGTCACTTGTGTTACATTATCAAAAGTCTGGCAGCACTCACTTCAATCAGCTGTGCATTATCCGGCTCTTTGCAATTATAAAAATGGTTCGCGTTGGATTACAAATCTCAGCTACGCTTGAGAATGTAGATAAATTGGAAACGGATGCGGATTATGCGTTCTTCTTTAAGCTGACCTGCAGCAATTGTGGCGAAACATCCGAGAAATGGCACGACATCATCGAATCGGAGCGCGTCCAACAGGATTCTCGCAATGCGGATGGCTTCAATTTCTATATGAAGTGCAAAATGTGCGGACGGGAAAACAGCATTGATGTTGTGGAAAAGTCCAGAGGTAAGGAAACGAACCAATAAGACAATGAGTGTCTACTAATATATTATCCCAATTACAGTGGCCTATACAGGCGATGATGCGGGCAAATTCAAGACTATTGTTGTTTTCGATTGCCGCGGCGTGGAACCCGTTGAATTTTCGCCGCGCGCGGGCTGGAAAGTGCAATCCACGGAAAATGGTCAAGCCTTTGAGGACGTTTATCTCTCCGAGGACGACTGGGTCGAGTATGACCAGAAGAACAACAACTCGGTGGGCATTTATGAGTTTGCATCGAAATTTATAAAGCTTAAGAAATAATATCAGAATATTATAGCTCTTTTTTACGTCTCTCAATAAAAAATTTGTTAAACAAAAAAAATCATTGTTTTGAGAAGCATTTTCTTTCTTGCATTTTTAATGTTTACATAGAAAATTTAAGCGTACATGAGTTCTAATAAATATATAAAATATAGTTAATTTAAAATATATATTTAGTCATTTAATGTTTTGCTGAGGCGCTTTAAGACACTAATGTTGTATGGTGTTATGCAAAAATATATATAGTATACATATATACTCCATTTAGTTTGCAATATCGTGTAGTAATTATCAGACATACATACATATGTACATGTACATTCATTATAAAATATATATATATATGTGATATACCTATGCTATAATTATGTAGCAGTATAAAGGAATAAACACAACGCCACTGGTGAATAGATAGATAGATAACCCTAGAATTTATAAATTAAATTAATGAATGCGTCAGTAAGATTACATTTTTAAAATTAAATCAAACAGAGAGCAACGATTACTTAAAAATAACAGCTACCCAATAAATTCTTGTCTGTGTGTGTTCTTCCCCCCGCTTTTTTAGTGACACTTGTCGGCCACAATGGGAAAGCGTACGACCCGTATCTCATTGCCATAATCGCAGACCACCGAGTCGCAGGCCAACATCATGATCTTGGGACACAGCTGCATATTGGCAAAGTCCAACTTGACCTCACGCGCCGGCTGACCCGTGCGCACATCCCACACAATGAGAGATCCTTAAAGTGAAACACAATTAGCACATCTAATGTATATTGGTTACCTTAAAGTCTTACCCATCTTGCTGGTGACCAGCAGCGACGGCGTTAGCATTAACAAGCTCGAATAGGCATTCGAGATCTTGATGGTGGTCAGCAGGTTGCCCTGGAAGCGTTCCCACACACAGATGCGCTCATCGGTGCCCAGCGAGATGACATAACTGGGCGCACAGGCCAGGCAGCTGACGGCTCCGTCGTGCGCCTGTATGTTGTACATGCAGGCGCCCGTAAACAGATCCCAGACGCACAGTAGACCATCTTGTGACCCGGAACCGCCAGTGCCCGGCTGCCAGCGATCAACAAAGAGGCAGGTCACAGGACCACAGTGTCCATGCAGCGTATACTCCACGTCTGATTTATTAAGGCAATACACCTGCGGGCAATCAAAAGTCATCTGTATAATTCAGCTTTATAAATATATGATTGAACGCACCTTTAGAGTGTGATCTTGACTGCCCGTAAAGACCATGTCATTGACCACTTGCATACATGTAATTGGCTGTTGATGAGCCAATCGCACACCCTCCAGCGTTATCTTCATTTCCTCCTTCGTTGTCTTCTGTGCCGCATCCTGTTGACGCTGCTGTTGCTGCATCATCAGCCCTATGCTGCCCGTGGAGCCGGTGCGTACATGTGCTGTAATTTAAAAAATATTAATATTATCAATTTTTACTAATATAACAAATATTAATATTTTTAAAAATAATTTAGATATAAAATAAATATAATTATTGCCATTCGTTTTCAAAATAAATTCCTCTTTAAACGATATTTCAACAGATAAACAATATTTAAAGCTGTGTACAAGATTAACAGCGATAAGGAATCTGCATTAAACGAAAAGTACTCGATTAACACTGATTAGAATTATGTACAAGATTAACAGCAAGAACAGGTGTGCAGTAGTTAAAAAGCGATAACAGACATGCTAAGTGCTGTGTTAACGTACGTCTAAAATTAACAGCAATTAAAACTACAATAGATTAACAGCTGTGCATGAGCACAGCATTTAAAATCTGCCCTAGATTAACAGCGCCCAAAATCCCGAACTAAAGCTGTAATTATTTTACAGCGCGGCCAAACTAACAGCAAGAACTAAGCTGCACCGCTGTTATCAATTACTGAATTTTACAAACTAAAAAAATGCCATTTAAACTAGCCAACTTACTGCGTCTGTAGGCGGATGTGAAGCCCCAATCGATTTGTTTTCCCTTGTAGTACGTCTCCAGGCGATAGAAATCCAGACGTCCATTCAGGCGCGCTACAATCACCCGATCCCCATTCAGATGGATGTGTGTAATGCCCTGATTCCGCTTGGCATCCTCCTGGTAGGCGCACTTGAGCACACCGGCCGGCACCTCCCACAGCTCGACACGCCCATTGGCACAGCCGACGGCAATGAGATTATCAAAGTAGTCGAGACACCAAACGGGCGATGTGGGCAGCTTGCGCAGCAGCGTCTGTCCATCCTGTCGCGGTTGCGCTATCTGCATATCGCTGCGTCCAATGCTGGTCAACTGCTCGCCGCTGCGGCCATCCCAGACGCGTATCTGGCCCTTCAGACAGCAGCTGATGATGTAGTTGCCATCGGAGACCAAGCACTCGATGCGATGCTTGTGCCCGGCAATTTGTGTGGGCACGCCCTCCAGTATGTGCTCGGTTTGTTTGTAGGGCACCTCCGATTCGTGCCAGCTGGAACGCCACTCGGCATAGTTGCGGGTGCAGATGCACCGATAGAAAACTACCATCGTATAGCAGAGCACAAAGATGCTGATGCCACAGAGCGTGATGGCAAAGAAGATCTCCATGGGACTCTTGGGCACCAGCGGAGTGCCGCCGGCCATCACCATGGGTGATTCTCGCCTGGCATCGTCGTCATTAAAATCAAGTGGATCCAAGGCGGCGGCCAAGGCCTTCCACTGAAAGTTCTGCTGCAGCTGCTCCTGCGGATTGCGCAGCAACGCTGCCAGCTCCGGCGAAATGGCCTGCGTCAGCCGTATGGTCGGCAGGAGCGTAACATATTGTCCGCTCAGGGAGACATTGTACTGCTTCATAATGGTCGACCAGTGGAAGTTGGACAGAAAATAGTTGAGGTCAAAGTTGGGATAGCGCAGTCGCAACAATTCCGCTGCCGTCTCGTTGATGTCGTGCAATGGCTGCTCCGTGGTTGGCGTCACATAGCTGGCCGTGCTGCCCGGTCGCTCGCCCATCGGCTTGAATCCCTTCAGGAAGCTGCTGACTGCGCCGCGTGTCGCCTGCAGATGACGCTGCAGCTCGTAGGCCGAGCTCATGGTGCCATTGCTCTGCATGCTGAACAGCTGCTCCAGCAGGCCCGAGTTGTACACTATCGAGCAGATCCACACGCTCATCCAGATCATGAAGGCGCGCTGAAAGAAACGCGTGCGCGCCCAGAAATTCACAATCTTAATGCGCTTGGGTATGCGCGCCTCCTGACCGCCATGCCCGGCATGTCCGTTCACCAGCGTGGTGCGCTGTTCACCACCGACGCCGTCCACAAAGCAGAGCTTCGGATGCGATTGGGAGCGCTGAAAGGTGCCCGGCACAAAGGGAGCCATGGGCGACGGAGCCGCGCCAAAGAAACGAAAATCCTGACGAGCCAATGCGGCCTGTCCGTTGCTCAGCGTACAGCTGAGCATCATCTTGGGCAAATGCTTGGCCTCCGTCGTGTATTCAGCGCGCTTAATGTTCATGGCCAGAATGGTGGAGAAGAGCAGCATTTGCAGCATGAAATCCGAGAGCAGGCCGACAATGGCAAACACGCAAAACTCCTGGATGACCGGCACAAAGGTGGCCAGCCCAATGGTCAGTATGGTGATCTCCGTCAGCAGCGTCTTGGAAATGTGCCAGCCCTCCTTGCTCAACGCCTGCGCCACGCGTATTTTCACATCGAACGTCTCGTCCATGGAGACCACGCTCTTCGTTATAACCAGACTATTCTCCAGGCCCACCAATATCACCAGATACGGGAATATATCCTTTGACTGCAGCGATATGGTCAGTCCAAAGAAGAAGCACAACCCCAGCGACATGGCCAGGCTGCCCAAGGTGGTCAGCACACTGCAGAGCGCCAGCAGGACACGCGAACGGAACACATCGATCTTCCGCACCGAGAAGTACACATAGACAAAGACCAGCACGAAGGCCACCGTTAGCGGCAGAAACTCCCAAATCTTAAACTCGCCGGGATAAAAGATATACGTAATGGTCGATGGCTCCTCATCGACGCTGGATGGCGTCCCTGTCAAAGGCGGATAATAACGCAACAGTTTCTCCTTCAGCGTTTCCAAGTACTCGGGATCATTCTTGTGCAGGATCAGCGTCATGGCAAACTGGATTATGCGGGAGCGAGCACGCAGAGGATAACGCTTAAAGCCCGTATCCTGCATGGGCAATCCGAGCAACATTTCTGCCGTCGACACTTTCGATTTTTGTAGGTTCTAAAAACAAAATGAAAACAAATAATTAAAGCGATTAGAAGGCTGAGATAATACTATGTTTAGTTAGATAATTGATCGACCGTTCGGCTCTTATCTATGGAGTGCCCCCCAATTGTACTTTGTTTCTATCCTCAAGTTTTTTTTTTGGAATTGATTGAGCATATCAATTTGGCAAAGCGAGTGAATCATATAGACATAGATAGTTATGGGTAGAGGGCGGATTAGTGGGAGGAATCGACAACACGCACATATTAAACATATCAATCAGTAATGGATGATAAATTCTATATATTTGTATGCAATTCTACTCTTTTATTTGAAGATAAAGCTATAGCTTCCAAACTTTTCATAAGAAATACTAATCGATTCTTACACTCTTTTAGAGATCATAAAGTTTTTGTTTTTAAATATTCTATTTTTTTTAAGAAGATAGTTATTTAAAAACCAGGTTTATAAGCACCTTATTATATTCTATTCAATAAGTCTTAGTCTTAATATTATGTCTATAACTTGTGGTTAAAAAAATAAATACACAACCCAATCTTATCTTATTTTTATTAAGTATCTTAACTTATCAATATTTTCTCAAAATAAAAAAAAAAAAAAACAAACAAATAAATAAATAAGAATTTTCTTTAAAATTGCACGTAATCTAACCAGTTAATTTAGGAACAAAAACACATATTCTATATGCACACATATTAAAATATTCAAGTATTTATTATTTGCACTACTGATTTCTTTTTAACTGCTTTTCGCCTTTTTACACGGTAATCACATTTCTGACTTATCAGGCAGCCTTAACTCTGCCGCTTTTTGTTATTATTTTCTTAAGGGTTTCATTATCTTGTTCATTGTAAATAAAGTGGCTTTTAGACTTTCCATAATATTTTCCATTGTAAATATATTTCCATTCACTTATATGATTCTTATCTTTTTTTATTTTTAAAACACCGTAAAAAAAAGGTACTTCCTTGTTTTCAACATGTTTACAGTTTTTATCAATTTGATTAACTTTTACAAATATTACCACTATATACCCTATACACTTTTATCTTATTGTCTCAAGTTGAAGGACTTTTAGATAAAAATAAAAAAATATCCCAATTTAATTTCACGCCACAAAAGTAAGTTTAACTCAGTTTCATGGAGCTTAAGTGGTCGAAAGATATGTACTTATATTTAAATAATATTAATACACATACAAACACACATTTTGACAGGTTCGTCTCGATTATGTGTGCCTTTTGCATTAGCACAATCAATAAGTTAGTGTATAGTTGTGCTATCGAGAAGAACAAACAAAGAATAGCAAAGGTCCCCCTGTTTAGAGTCGATACTCTGAAAGCATTATGCACAATACTCAATGACAAACACACACACACACACACACACACACACACACACACACACTTACACACACCCAGTCGCCCATCCATAAATATTTACACATGCGAAATTATTGCAATTCGTTTAGCAAACGACCCTAATCAGGTTTTCATATGCAGCCGATGCAAAATGCTGGCTACAGTTTATTTAGATAGCGTGCAGGAGAGTAAATTTTGGAGCAGTGTTTCTGAATATATATACTTGGAAGCTTTCAACAAGCGGCGAATAGTTATAGTTAAATTTATTTTAATAAAATATAAAAATGGTGGTGTATTTGTCCAAAGGTAAACCTTTTACTCGATAGCACTCTTACTCTTACTGGTGACATCTTGTGTGTTAAGTTGACATCAGCTTAATGCTATAAAACATTGATAGTTAAAGTAAAGTAAATTCCCTTTTAGTAGCTCAGTTGGAACGCGACGCGACCTAATTAACAACTGGCTACTATTTAAAGAAATAATTTACGAAAAATATGGCGCCCGATAAGGAGCTAAATTTAAGCTACCCAATGGCCGCTAAATCATTAAACTTATTACAGTCAAAGTGCAGTCCACATGTTATAGGTATTACGAGTGCTCAGGCAAATACAATTAACTACTTATAAGTATGATGAAATCCATTAGCCATACACACACTCGCACACACACACACGCACACAAACACGCATACCTAAAATGTTAACAATTTTCACACTTACATGATATTGAAATATCGTATTTAGTATATTTGTATCTCTGGTAAAATTCTGGGAATTCTGCGTCCACAGATTCGCCGGCGATAACAATAGGCAGCCATATTCGGGAAAGATTTGATCCAGTTGACCCTGGGCGCCGCGCTTTACATTGTCCACATGCAGGCAATTTTGCTCCAGTGTGCGCTGACTATAAGGGAATTTGATTCAATTAAAGGCAATGTCACATATGGATATATATAGTTGTATATATATTTATCGTGTCTACTTACTTCTCGCTGCTCTGATGATTGCGCACAATTTCAAGCAATTTAAAAACTTCATAAAGCGGCGCTCGAAACGCATCCATTAGCTGCATCTCATCGGTCCAGGGCAAAACGCTCGCTCGCAGCGTTATCTGTTGCACGTAGAACGCGGGACTGCTCTGAGCCCAGGGCAGGCTGCCACCTCCGCTGCCGCCCCCGCCCGCACTATTGCTACTACTGCTGCTGCTGCTGCTGCCGCTGCTCCCATTGAATTGTGGAAGAGGCGGTGCTGCACTGGCTCCATTTTTATTATATGCTGCTGCTGTTGTTGTTGTTGTTGTCGATGTCGTTGCCTTTGAGGTTGTGTCCGTTTCACCAAAGAGCGGCGTGTAGCGTCCCTCGTAGGGCAGCACAATTTTGGTGGGTATAGTGCCGGGCAACGGTATGTTGATCAGTGGATAACTGGAGGGACAAAAACGAGAGAAAGAGTTTGCGTGAAATAGCGTCTTTTAAACAAATGTTGTTAAATCAGTCATTTTAGGAGCATGTGCGTGTTCGATTCCACTATACCCTGTACCAGTTAGTAAAATGAGTACTAATAAACTTAGGTATGGTAGGTTTAATATTTACATCTTCCTGTCTTATTCCTAAAAATAAAATGCTTTTATTCACTTTTTAGTTTATGCTCTTAGCTTTTCCTATTAATTTAAAAAAAGTTGCGGAAATTGTTACAGATATATTACGGATGAAATTATACATATCATATATCATAGTTAAACTCTTCTTCCTATTTTTATTCTTTCATATTTTTATATATTTTTTTATGCGAATATGCGAACTACCACATTTCTATTCCACACTTTCTTCTTATTTTTTTTCATATTTAAATTTTAGTCGTCGTATTCTTATTACTTGTATTTTATTGTATTTTAGCGAAAACCGACTTAAAATTTAACAAAAAACTTCTGATATTAACTTTTATACAGGGGAGATTTAAATTTTTTTATTGAACTTTATTATCTCTAAAGTTTCTTATTTAACGCGTGTGTGGCTCAAACGAAGAAATTAATGTCATTCATATCAAATATGTGCGTGTGTGTGCGTATTTGATTTATCAACGATTCGGTTTAATGCTCAACATTTTATTTATTCAAGGTTAGCGGGCCACGCCGGCAACAGCAACAACCAGAACTGAGGCATGACCGAGGCCAACATTGAAAAGGTGAAACATTCGCGGCTGACAAATGATAAGAGATTAGGCAATGTACAAAAAAAAAAAAATAGAAAAAAAACACTTGTTGCATTACACTACTGATAAGGCAGACACAGGGGCTGGTTGCTAACTGAAACTGATGTGGGCTTTGTTAAGTTGGTAGGTTAGAGAACATAAAGAGATAGACAGAGAGAGAGAAAGAAAAAGAGAGAGAGAGAGCCAGAGAAAAAGTTTACAGAAAACAAACACGGAGGCTGCCAGGGTATGGATAGAACATCATCATCTTTAACTCACGAAAGATACAAATTATTTTGATATATTTAATTAATTATTAAATTATTCATATGTTAAACAAAATCAGAATAATAAAATAATAATAATATAAAGTACTGTGCAAAAGTAAATATTATTTTTCTTATAACATTTAATTATGACCCTTTACTTAATATAAAGTATGTTTACTTATATTATGACTGTTATGGTATAAAGCTAAAGAGATTGTAGAAAAGATTGAGATATCTACAGTAAAGTGGCAGCAATAGTCATGATAAATTGTAGTCTAAGATGCCAATAAAACAAATTTTTAATCAACGAAAAAAAAAAAAAAAACATTAGAAAGTATTTTCTTGCGAATTTTTAAATAATATTTTTTGGTTTTGGATAATTTAACTTATTTTATTTTCTACATAAACATTTTTATATATTCACTTAAAAAAATAAACAATAAAACTAAAATACAGATTAGATATTAAATAAGAATATAACCATATTTATAAAATATAATCATAAATACAAATATTTACTTTATTTATTCTTATATTTTGTTGATAATAATAATAAAATCTTAGAAACTGTATAAACCTATTTATAAATAGTCAGTTTCGCGTAGTTAACAATTAAGCGGTAAAAAATATAGGAAATGCCCGGCAAATAATTGATTATATTGCGGTTTTTCGCTCGATGCTTATACATAAGCTATGTACCTTCTACGCAAATTCTCTAAAAGGCCGCCTGGAATTCTGTCTATTCAAATTCGTGTGTTAAATGGAACAAACGGCACACATGTGTTGGTCACACGCATACAATATTTATGTATATGTATGTGTGTGTATTATTAAATTATTCAATAATTTCAATTATCTATCGGACACTGTGCCGCAACCTGAGTATTTTTTGGGGGCGCAGTCTGTGGTCTAGACAATGTTTATTTGTTTCCTCATAGTTTAAAATTGATAAAAATCTTTTGTGCGCGTGGCTCTGCCCGAAATCGCACAAATATAAACATATATAAATAATTATTTAGCAAAATATTAAAGTATGTTGTATAATTGAACTGTTATGCAAGCGCTAAAAATAAACTTTAGTTAAATGATGTATTTATAAATAATGCTGCAATATTTGATCAGATTTGATTTAAAAACGAATAATAATTTCCCATATTTTATTGGCTCTCTAAAATCAATAACTTTTATGTAATCAATATGTATAAATATTTGTGCATTTGGCTTATCAAGCACGCATTAAGAAACGCAAATTCACTTTATATATTTTAATAATATACGCTTATAGTATATATACATATATATGTATATGTACAATAACTCGATTGACGCATGCCGGAATGCTCTATGGGTTCAATAATTCGTGCTGATAATCAATACTATTATCTAATTGCAAGTGAAGCAAATTTACAATCAGCACTTTGACTTTTTTAAATGCTTTAAAAGTTTTTGCTTTTCGTTTATTAATTAAGTACTGAAATAGAACCCAACGGAAACCAGATTTTGATTTAATACCCATTGTTAATTTGAAAAACAATTAAATTTAAAGAGTTTGAAAGCTTAAGATTAAGATTTTTCAAACCTATGAACCACAGGAAATTACTTTAATTTTTATTTTATGTGTTTACAGTGATTGGGCTTTTTACGGTGTCGGAAATCGAAGAATAAACATAATGATTTTCACACAAAATATAACAATCTTGCATGACCTAAATATAATTCGAAACAACACGCTTAAAAAAGTAATATTTTTCTGGAATTGATTTGACTTAAAACGATTAAATATTTTCTTTGGACTTTATTTATGAATTTTTTCATGTTCTTTGGAATTCTTTTACTTCGAATTATAATTTTCTTATATTTGGAGTATATAAAATGTCTAAAAACTACTGAACCAGCAATGGAAAATAGACAATTCTATAATTTCTCAAAATTATGGACAAAATAATTCTAGTGATAGCAATGCAATTACATTCATAAGATTATAATTTGCTTTGATTGTCAGATACTGACGATGAATAAAATGATGTTTAAATAAAAGCTACCTTTACTTTTTTTAAATCAATTTCAGATATTTCCGGTAATTTTTTTTTTCTAAATCATAAGTTATCTTAATTAATTATTACAAATTTTAATTCATTAAATATATTATAGAAAATAAATTCTTTAAAAACTTTAACAAGCAACTTTATTGAATTTTAATTTTTTTTTTTTGTTTTCTTTAGGTCTGGAACCAATCTACAATTATTTTTACTCAAATTTCTTGAAAACTTATCTTTATTGTAAAAAAAATTTTGTATATTTAAATTAAATTATTGTGGCGTACTGTGTTAGCTGTGCGGTAGGTCCTAGGTTCAAAGTATGATTTTTTCATTATTATTATTATTATTGTTATTATTTATTATTTATTATCAATGTAAAGGAACACCTTTTGGTTGTTATTTCACTATGAACATGTTTTGCACTGTCGGTTAGACCCGACTGAAACGTTCAAACTTGTTAATTTCTTAAATGGTTTTTATCGACTTTACGTTATAATTATAGAGGTATGCTGACTCACGTTCGCTTGATCACAATTGCGATAAAATACAAATGTGTATAAAACATGCGAATTCCCAATGGGGTTGTTCATCCTGTAGGAGAGCGGAAATAAGCACATATACACACACACGTCACGAACATATCTAGAAACTTGACTATATAAATATATTTATTTATATGCACATGCATATATATTGCTATACGTCTAACAACGCGTGCAAACAAAAAGCTTGCTAACCTTTTTGCCTTTTATACAAACATATGCATTTACTTTTGGGCTCTTGGACGATTCTCAGAATTCGCAGAGCGATTACCCAAGCTAAAATAACGAAAACTATAAAAATCTGCACACATAATAAAAAGCTTCTTTTGTCAAACATAAATATTTAGATACTTTTAATTGTAATTAGGAATAATAATTAAAAAATATTTCATATCATAGCTTTCAAATATGCATAAACTGGTAATCGATATGTATCGATTTTAGGAAAACGGTGTCGTTATCGATTCTTGTAAAAAAAATAAGAAAATTATTGTATATCGCAAGAAAGAAACCGGTAGTTTTCATATTTACCTAATAATTGATAATAAACCATTAAATAAAATTGATCTGCATATGGAGTCCCAGAGCAAAGATACAAAATTTGGCGTCTTAAGCTTTAGTAGTATTCGAAATCGATTCTACAGCTGTGTTTTACTCTTTTGCACCCAGTCGTAATATGTTTACAGGGTATGTTAGAAAAACATTAAACTCACCACGAAAGCAATATCGCCATGAGGGCAATGCTGGAGGCGCATGTTGGATAGCTGGAGAGAAACAAGCCATGTTTGTAGTAGAAATGCGACACCGAAGCCGGCAGACCGGCCGAGGTGGATGCCGCCGCTGAGGCTGCAGTGGTTGGCGTCGGTGGTGAGTTGAGTTTCAATTTTGGCGATTTGCCGGTGCCATTTGCAGTCAACGGCAGCGACGTGGACGCAGCAGCCGCAGCTGCCGTCTTGGCAGAGCCATCTGTTGCGGCTGCCATGCCGCTTTTGCACAGCCTCACACACACTCGCGAGCGAAAGAGCGCGAACGAAATTTACAGCAGAAGTAAACACACAGAGCCTGAGGCGAGCGAGCGAGAAAGGGCGTGTGGTGAACTTTAAGCGCTGGTTCTAAACGTAAACTTTGAGTTTTGGCTTTTAAAACTTTTCGATGCCAGCACAAAAAAATTACGCAATTTCGCATATGCAACGCATCATTTGCGTGGGCGACGCGTCGCAGCAGAAGCAACGATATTATTTATTAATAGCTTTGATTTTGACTTTGCCGCTATGCCGCTGCCGTCACTTTGATTTTCACTAGTATTAAAATATCGACACATTTTTGCATTCTGTTGTCTATTGATTTTTCTTTTTCTTGCGCTTCATTCGCACCTTTTGGCCCCACGTTTATTTGCGCTGCTCACTTGTTGTTGTTGTTAATTAATTCACATTTTCGCGCATCTCTACACACACTGACACACATGCCAAGCAAACATACACGCTAACATTTGTGACGCAAATATTCTTTCTAAGTATGCATATGTGAGGCAATTATTTGTTATTGCTGCTGCGTATTGTTATCAAATTATCATTAATAAAGGCGCACAACACATCGCTTTTCAGCGTGTATATTTCAAAATTTTCATTGGCTCAGCACTTTTCGTAGCTTTTTTTATTTGCAGCCTGCTTTTCCTTTTTGCCCTTTTTCGGTATTTTTGCACGACTGCGACGCATTAAGCTTTACTGTGCACTTTTTCATTTGCACTGATTTGCTGTTAGATATTATTTCTTTTTTATGTTTTCTTTTATTGCACTCAAGTGTGCGTATTTATGTATTATAGTTGTATAATTTTTGTTTTTGTATTAAACACGTTTTTCCTTGCGGCAAGCGGAGAAGCTCGAACGTTACTCACGGCACGATAACTTTGAAAGAACAACATTAAACAGCTGTGCAGAGCTAGCAGCCAAAGCAGCTGTGGGCACCCCAGAAACAGCATTAACATTTCCTGTACTGTTAATAACAGTGCGAATGAAAATATCGATTTATTTAGTCGCTTTTAAAGGTAACCATACTTTTTCCAGTTGGCGCTTACATTTCAAAAGTTTTTTATTAGTTTTTTTTTTATTGAGTTTGATTATATTATTTATTTCTTCGGATTTCTTGGGCGCTTATGTTTAAAAATACACATATTATTATCGTTACAATATTTGACAATTTCTTTTTGATTTTACAACAAAATAAATGTTTATATGGTAATATATGTATAATTGAATCTGTTAGAATCTGTTAGAACTGTTTTATTAGTCTGAAGTAATAACCTCAATGAGCATAAATCTTTAGCCTTAATCGTATATTATGTACACTACTCCCCTTTTCCGTAATAGGTCTACGGGACTAACTACAAAGTGTCACAGGCTCTAGGAGAAACCCCACAAAAAATAATTGTTTAAGTTCAACTAACTCTAGAAATAGTCTATAAATTGACTCGTATAATCGACATAGTCACAGATCGTAACCGGAATTCGCGCTGTACTAGTCAATCTTTGTCGTGGGCATCGTATACTCTGCCGCTATCGACTCCGCCGTAACATAGTCCGGCTGCGGCGGCAGCTGGTGATAAAGCACATGCTCCGATCCCGACGGCTCATATGTCTCAAAGCTCCCCCCCACATTATTGTGTAGCCCGTTCTCGTTGCATCTGCTCTTCGAGGAGCCGAACAGCAACACGGTGCCCTTGCTGAGCAGCGGACAGAGCAGCGCTTGGTGACAACAGGCGAACAGTCTATAGTTCTGGCCCTGGAATGGATCCGACATTGCCGCGCACAACATATGATCCAAATTGATGCCCGTGAACTGTAAATATTAAATAATATATTATAAGCAGTTTTTAATTTTTAATTTAAAGACTTTCCACCTGCGAAAAATAAAGAATTTTCAATTCTAAATAAATTATTACAAATATATGAAATTATAAGTTATAAAATAGGCTTGGGCGAAAATTTAGCCTTTTTCTGAAGGATATTGGGCTCTAAATTTTCTGTTAGGTGGACTTTCTTAAAATTGTTTATATAATCCTTAGGATGGATAAGAGACATTAAAAACATTAAATATTAATCATTTATGTTTGAGCATCTTTTTTTGTGCTTTGATCAGTAATTAGTGGAAAATATTTTCGAAAAAGTATGAAATCTCTTTACTACATTTTTACAAATTATTGAATATCATCAAATGGGCAATCAATTAGTCAAATCCAATCTTATAGCACTTACTATGGATAGCGGCGAGAGCAAGACAAAATGATAGAAGAGCATAAAGGCAGTGCCGATTTTGACCCATTTAAAATCGCCCAGATCCTCAATGGTATAGGCGCCTAGAAGCAGACACTATTAATGAAAACAATATGATAATGATAAGATAACAAAGAGATAATTACCACTTCTCAGGATGTAAATGGGTATTATGTAGAGCAGGGCGTGCTGTATCCAATACGTGGCCTGCTCGAACGGATACGTGCGCCCCTCAACCTCCGGAAACAGGAAAGCCAGAAAGGGTCCATTCAAGTTGCTCATCTGAATGCGAAACAAGGCCGTTGTTGTCTTCGTCGGCTTGGCCGCCAACAAATAGATCTAGATACAAACAAAAAAAAAACACATTCAATTGTATCAACTAATTAAATAAATTATTTAGATAAGTGTAGCATGAAAGCTATAATGTAAAATCTGACTTACAAATAAAAAATGTTAGCGAGAACACTTGAAACTTTACGATTTTTTTAAATCAAAATAAAATGGTTTTAAATAAATTAAATGTTAAACATATGTACATAATCCTTTTTATTTGTTAGGAGGATCAGGAGATCTTTTACTATATATATATTTAATGGTATCCTTACCTGCAGGCACGTTTGCACGTGACATGGATTCAAGGCAAAGATCATGGACTGCCCGGACAGCTTGAAGCCCATCTCGATGCCAAAGATCATGGACATGCTGATCAGCAGAAAGAGACGCATCGGACTGTGCGGCTTTTGAATCTCGTGAGCTGGCGGCAAACGAATCGGAGCCAAACGTTTCCACGAGCTGCGCATTATATAGATGAAGATAGCGGAGAGCAGGGCCGATTCAGTCCAGCGGCGACGATCGGTCATATAGTTAATACACTCCGGTCCCGTTGTGCGCGGTATCTCATCCGTAATGCCGCCCACAGCCCAGTCCCAGTCCATTTTGCTTAAGTTTTATTTGTGTTTCTTTGGTTTACGTTGGGTTTTTTCTTTTTGGCCTTAAGCAACTGCAAGAAAAGAAAAAACCCTAATTACAACTTTGTGTACAACCCTCAAGCTTGGGTCTGACATTCAAAATAATCTGCATTGCGTGTTGCTAACAACCCAAAAAATGGAAATTAAACCAACAAAAACAAAAAAATAAAAACAAATTTGTTTTCTTTCTAAAGCGTTTAAATGAAATTGTTGACGCATGGTTTTTCACCCCTCGGCCTTAAGCCAAATAAGCCCTAAATATATGGCTTGATGTAATCAAAAAGGCAGGTGTACTCTAGCCCAGGATACTATTATTACACTCATAAAATTCGATTAAAAATTAACAACAACAAGAAATACACCGTTCAAATTGTAGTAGTAGACATTTATTATTAAACAATTTGGATATATGCATGAAATCAGTATTTTATATAAAATCGGATCTTCGCATATTTGTAACAATAAATTACATATTTCTTTCTCTTTATATTCTATCTAGGGTCTTGAGTTCTTATATAATATATATCATATTTAGCTTTGTTAAATACTGTTTACTATTAACTCGAGTATATGTAGATAACTTGATTTAATTTTCGTGATATTATATATAAGAAAATAAAAATTTTATGGTCAGTTTTTTTTTTGGCCGAAGTTGAGCTTTTTTTACTCGCTTAGAAAGTGAAAAGAATATACCGGGTTTATGTAACGATATACCCCTTAGTTAAAATCTTGGTGTGCACATTGGCAAGAGTATTTAATATGCGGCATAAGTTTTTAATTGGGTTTGCTTTGTTTTGGTTTTTCCGTTTTTCTGTTCCGGCAACCGTGGAAGGACAATGAGCGTGTGTGAGGCAGAGAAAGAAACAATAATGCCGCACAGGTGCACAACAGACCACAGTGAAGGCCTCAACTACCCCCAGCCCCCCAACAAGAAATCATTTACTCATGTTTTTCTGTTGGCCAGTTGTCAAGTTTGAGGCGTTGCATGGAGGCGTGGCATGCGCATTGTGTTGGCTGCTTGTTGAATTTTTGTTTGGCCAGCAAAAGAGAAAATAAAAACAAAAGAATGTCAGCTGTTTGCTCGCGGTTGGGGGTGGAGGCAATAAGGATGGGGGTGTAATACAACTACAAACATATAATGCTCAAAAGTACGATAAAAATGAAATGTTGTCAACGTTGACAGCTGCCGCAATTGCGGCTAAACTTGGCCGATTGAAGGCCGCGCCAGTTGGTCAGCTCCAGCGCAGGACCCACAGCGCCCCCTTAATTGTCAAACAAATAAAACATATTTTTGAATACATTACAGACATCTGAAGGTGTGTTGAGCACACATACATTTGTACACAACAAATCAATTGTTTTTATTTTCGTACAGCTGCATATATTTTAAAGCCTACTTTTCAGCGTTTCCAGTCCATTGAATAATAATTCACAGCCAGGCTCACACATACACACATACACATGCAGTTCACGCAGACACACGAACAAACAACAAACAAATGTAACTGTGCTTTTCATTGTCAAGAGCATGCAAACGCACGCTAAATGCACAAGTGTGCGAGCGAGTCAGCAATAGAAAGAGCGCCACATTGTAAGACCTTCCTTCTTAGTCTTAAGCGAGAGAGAGACAGATGAGCAAAGCTACCCGCATGCAAACTGAACCAATTGAGAGCACTGCTGGCCTTGCATGGCCGGCTAAGCGCCATTTATGTCAGCTGTTTGCCAAAAGCGAACAGCAGAGGGCGCCACCATTGCCCACAACAATATTCTCGACATTTTATATTTCGATTTTTCAATAATCCAAATTTACCTCACTGTCAAAGAGTTTAATAATAGTGTTAAATTATTTGTTTTTTTACTATAAATATTTTTTTTCTTTATAAAAATGTATAAATATTTTTCACTTTTGACCTTTTAATATTTATGCACAGCCACGTGGTCTCAGGCAAAGCTCAATAGAACATTTAAAGCCACTTGCGTATTTTTCACTTTGGGCCACATTTATTTCACATGTATTTCTTCATGTGCCGCCGCATTCTTGATTTATTTTTATAATTATGCTCAAGGCTCATTTATGAATGTGCATTGCGAATTTCCCTCGATTTTTGTGCGTGAAATAACAAACAAACAACAACAAAAAAATGGTTGAGTATATCTGCGCGCTTAAAATAAAACGCGTCGCGACGTCAACTGCGAATGCGGCGGCGATTCGTACTGTCGCGGCTGTTGTGGTTTTTTATCCCCCGTTGGGGGTTGTTTCCGGCAGTGGCTTAATTTCGCCTCGTTCTTGCGAGGTATTTCAAATCAATTCGACATACAACATTTATTTTTGCATAAAGATCGCATTTTGAATAAGTGTCAAGACAGTTTGATGATTTAGCTAACTTAAATTTGAAGACTATTTTCAAATATTTTGTTTTGGTTGCTTAGTTATATTATTTTGTAAAAGATTGATAAAGATCAACATCACAATTAGCCATCCACAACAATAAACATACATGTTGATGCCCATTGTACATGCCACGCCACTCACATCCTTAAGCATTAGCATACTCACCACAACATGTTGAAATACACAAAGCCCACCACAGCTGCCTCAAGCAGCGAGCGCGCGCAAAGCTTTTTGAAGCTTTTGAATGCAGCGCGTGCAAACGAGGTCTCTGGCAATTTGGCGCCAAAACAACGGATAAGCGACAAGCACAACAAATACACACAACACATACATACATAAATAAATGCACATGGATGCATATAGAATGCATATTACATTGCGACAGCTGCAAATTGGATTATAAGTAGATACAAAATGCGACCATGAGCAAACAGATACGATGATCCGCTGAGAGAAGCTCTTTTACTACACAATGAGAGAAGCTTAAGCGATTGTAAATTATAAGTTTTTCACACAGGCATGTGATATGTAATGAAAATATAAGTATGTAATGCAGACAACAGTGTGTCGTTCAATTGTGGAAAAAAACCAATTGATATTATTATTACTTATATAGCCAAGTATTTGTAATCTTATCTATATTTAATCTAATCAGAATCCATATATGCGCACACACTAACCCAATTATATTTAAGGATATTCGTTCACACCGTATAAAACTCGTGACTGGTCGAAAAGCGAGACGATACCGTTAGCGTCCGTGACTAGCAAACGCGCGTTTATAACTGTAATTAAGCATGTACTAAAGAAAAAACAGAACTGCGCGAGGCAAATAAAATCGAAGAGCCACAATATTAGCAAGTGAAAGTGCTCTCGTGGGGAGTGGCCAACTAGGAAATACTCTATAAATGTTTGTGATACTTGTGATAATTAAAAAAAAATAAATAAAAATTCAAAGTGTTCTAAAACAAAATTTAAAAAAAAATAAAACAGATACAACAATCTATGCTTTTTATGCTGCTTAGTGGGAAATTACCGAAAAAAAGTAAACAAAAACATGTTGTTTAGAAAACTACATAACGTTATCAACCGATTTCAGAGATAAACATAGAGATCAATCCAAAACTTTTTCATCACTAAAATAGCATTCGTGCAACTGCAGTATACCCCACATCTACTTTATATAGGGTACAACTAATACATGCGACGAGCACCGGTGACAATGTCTGCAGCTGGCGATGGCTAAGTGTGCGAGCAGTGCAGCAATAGAGGGACACGTCCGTGCAAATCAAATTAGTCAAATGCAGAAATGATTTATTTACAATTACGGTGCACACAAATTGTCATTCGCTAATAACCCTCCGCATTCACGATAACCATAGCTCGCTGTTGACCCTGACTAAATTGCCAGCAAACAGTATAAACAATGCACAGAACAGATAAAACAAAGCCAGGCATTTATTTATTAATCAGGCAATCGATAAATCGATTCGACAAACGGCCAAGCCAAACACAAATAGAACAGGAGCCAAGTGGATCGACCTGTTGAAGTAGCGTGATTTCATGCATTGCTGAAAATGCAGGGTTGCATTGAGAAATCTATGCAAATAAATGGGCAGCACTTAATTTATATATATTATTGTGTAATATCTGTTATACATCTATCTCAAACGTTACCTAATATCTGATCAGTGCGTTCAAAGTACTCGTGTCGGAAGTGCTCGACTAGCACATATCCTGTACCAGACAAAGTCTGAGCAAACTGCTCACATTAATAAGACACCCTTGGCCTAAAAATACATGGCTAATAGACAGACAGATATTTCAGCAGCTTCTCCATCTGGTCGTATTTTTCTCAGCCGTCCTGTTCCAGCAATGAAGCAGTCCATGGACGCCAGATCGTCGAAAATAAAAAGACCGCAAAAATATGCCAACAATAAAATTTATATTAAAATTGATTATATTTGGATTTTTTACAATTTTACTAAAACCAGCCACATTGTTTAATTTTTAAAATGCATCATATTTGGATTTAATTTTACAATTTTAGTTACAAGCAGCCACATTTTAGTTCAATTTGTAAAAAAAAATCAAGATAATGAAATTTTAAAATTTTTTTACAAAATTAATATAATATCAAAAAGTTTAAGTAAATCCGAGTACTCTGATGTCAGACAATTTATGAGGGAAGTTTCGAACCCTAATAACTGCAGCCTCCAGAAGACGGCCATCAGCAAGATGGACATTGCACAGTACTGATATAGACTTTTCTATTTTGCTTAAAGGGTATAAAATATATATAATTAAAATAAGCTTGACTTCTTGATAAATGTAAAAATACTTTTACCTTCTCGAATACGCGTCCGAGTATTTCATCCAAAAAAAAATATATGTATGCATATGTAACACCCAAATTAGTTGCCTTTAAGCATGGCTTGAATTTCATCGTAAGTCTTGCCCCTCGTCTCGGGCACGCAGAACACAACGAAAATACAAGAGATAAATGTGATTGTAGCAAAGGTCCAAAACATGGCAGGCGCACCGAATGTTAGCAGACACATCGGAAACACTTTGACCACCCCAAAGACAAGGATCGTACAGAAGATTGTCACAATGCCACCACAAATGGGCTTCACATCCTCCGCAAGGATCTCGGCCATAATTAGCCACGGCACCGGTCCAGAGCCCAGCGAGAACCCAAACACGAACAGGCAAACGGTTATCAAGGGCAGCCAGCCGACTTTGCTGTCGATCAAAAACTGAAAGTAAACACCCAATGTGAGGAGGCTCACGCCCATCACAACAGCGGATAGCATCAGAAATAGGCGACGTCCGACCCGATCGACAAATAGTATTGGCGGGATCAGGGCAACAACGCCGACAGCACCAAATATAATCGTACAGGTGGATGGCAATATGGCGCTGTCAGCCATATGGAATATGCCGGAGACATAGAAGATGATCGCATTGATGCCCGTGAACTGTTGGAAGAATATCAGCATTATCGATATGAAAAGGCCCTTCAGTGTGGTCCGACGTGCCAGGGCCTGACTGCAATTGATCTTCTCCTTGTTGGCATCGGCCGATATGGCGGCCACAACAGCGTCAACATCCGCATCCGGTCCGTGCAGCCAGATCAATGCCTTCTTGGCGTGCTCAGGTTTGCCCCTCTGTATGAGAAATATTGGCGATTCGGGCATCCAAATAAATATAGCAATGTATAGGATGGGCATGATGGCACATAAGATGTTGAAGATCAGCACCTTGCATAGGCTACCAAATGTGAAGCTAAAAAATGCGCCGACCGTTAGAAATAGCTGGAAGAAACATCCCATTAGGCCGCGCGATTTGACCTGAGCTATCTCAGTCGTATATATGGGCACCAAGAGGCTGAAGGAGCCCAAACCTGCACCTATCAAGAAACGTCCAATTAATAGCATAAACGCACGTTGCGCTCCAATAATAAGTCCCCAGCCCAGCAGACAGGGCGCCATCAGCACAAGCATCATAAATTTGCGTCCAAGCAGACCGGTCAATATGCCAATCGGTATACAGAAACAGACGGTTCCCAACGCCAACAGCGAGGCTGTCCAACTCCACTCATCTAGGCTGGGCGCAAATGTATATGCGTTACCGATGAGATACTCCTCTTGTACGGGTCCGGACCATCCAACAGCATTGCCCAAGCAGAAGGCACCAAAGGCCGCCGACATACCGGCAATATATTGCTTAATGACACCCATTATAAAACAGCATGTATATTTATATATATATATATGCCGTATATTTAAATAAAGGTGATTAATGTTTGGGTGTAAACTGAAACTGAAGACAGTTCCAGTATAAACTACATATTTCTATAATATATATATAATATATGAGATAATATTCAGAAGTTCTTGATTAGAAATTCGCTCACACTAATTTATAAATAGCGAAATTGAATCTCGATGGTAGAAAATAATTATATCGATTTATTGTTATCGCGTAAGCAATCGTTAACAGAAATTAAGCTCGGCTTTGCTGCAGTATGTACGCTGTTATGCTTTGGATGTATGCACTGTAAAGCTGCAGCTGTCGTTTCATGCACTGTTAAGCTGCCGATGTCGTTTCATGCACTGTTAAGAGGTCGCTGATACGCATGCTGTTAATATGTTATTTATACTTGCAGAGCGTCCACTGCTGGTTTACATTTGAACATCCATGCAAGCGCCAAATTCAAAAATAATTGATAATGCCAGTTTTTGGTTCAGCAAAATAGAATTGCGAATGTCCAACATTAAATAAAACTTAGCATTTTGTTTAACAAGCATTATTAATACACATTTTAACTGGAGGAAAATTTTAGCGGATACCACAATTATATTAAATAATTAAAGGCTGATTATGACAGCAACGTACACATATAACATAAGATAAAGCCTCTAAGGATCGATTAGATTACATTCAAAGTTATATTTCTAGTAATAGGATAAAAAATAAAAAGGCAAAATCAAAGCCAAATGAACAAATAAGGCAAGAAAAAGCAAAAAAAAATAGTAAACACAGAGAAGAATCTAAGCAAATGATTATCTTGAGATTTGCATTGTATATATAGGGAAAGGATTAGAAATTTGTTGCATTTAATAAAAGCATAAAACCTTGTCCAGAAAATGTAAAACTTTTGGCAATAACTCAACTTTGGTGAAATAAAAAATGTTGATTGTTGAAAAAGATGAGCATACTGAACAACGGGCATTGTCTCAAACGCATCTAAGGACTTATGAGCCAATATACCATTTATCCTCTGTCATTATATCTCATCTTTGCCTAATCAGAATTTCCCTTTCGAAGGATACCGTTGATAATAATACCAATTTTTCACATATTATGAATAGAATGTCCAAATAGAGAAAAGTATAAAGCTATATCCGCTTTACAAGCATGAGCTGGAATATCAACCCATAACCATCAGTTCGGACCTCCATATATATATATATAGGACTCGTAAAGCTAAATGCCCCAGCACACAAACCAATTCCCAATGCGCTGCACAGATGTAGAACATTCCAAAAGATATGAATATCGGCGGTCCGAAATGTTCGTCCTGGCATCTAGTTCAAGATAGAAATCTGACATTAGTAAGGATCTTTCATTCCGGTGTGCGGCCCATTCTATATGAATTAAGGATCAATATACTCCTTTCCTTGAATTAAAAAAAAAACAAATTCCGCAAAAAAATTTAAAACCGATTTTTTCGTTTAAATTTACAGAAAACAATATTTAAAACGTAAAAAACTAATTTTTTCAAAATTGAAAACAACGCTATAACCGAACAAAAATCAAAACCGTTCTGTCTGAACTGACTGGAGAAATAAGAATTAAGTAAAACCAAAATTGACAGCAAAGCAAAAGGCAATATTCTCGAAACAAAAATCTCTTTCTTATTGTGGGAAATGTATATCTAAATCAAGAAAAACCATTATACCCTCTTTTACCCAGGCAATGACAATATAAGTATTTATTTATAATACCAATATACGACAACGAGGAATGTTTTTATTTTTGAAATAAGAAATCTGTAAAATCGCACCGAGCACTTTATAAAACCAAAACTTTGTAAAAACCAAGCAACCCGACTAGTTCACATGTATTTTCCAATCATTTTCAAACACCAGGAATAAATCCTTATTGATACACTAATTTTTTTTCAAATCCCACAAAATGGGAGTAATAATACAATATGTGGCCGGTCTGGCGGCGGCTTTTGGTGCCTTCTGTTTGGGCGCCTCAATTGGCTGGAGCGGACCCATGGAGACTCCGGTGATGGCTGGAATAGCGTACAAATTTTATCTCACCTTGAACGAGTGGGGCTGGGTAACCTCGATGTTGAACTTCGGTGCGGCGTGTATGTGCATACCCGTGGGCATCTTGATTGGCGCATTTGGACGCAGGCTGGTTATGCTTGCGATTTCTGTGCCCTACTTCCTTGGCTGGCTCCTCATCATTTTAGCCCAGGCGCCGTTCATGCTCTTCATTGGCCGATTCGTGGTAGGCGCTTGCGGCGGCGCCTTCTGCATCATGTCGCCCATCTACTCCACGGAGATAGCTGAGATCGCAGTGCGAGGCATCATGGGATGCTTCTTTCAGCTTCTGCTCGTCCATGGCATCCTCTATGGCTTCATTATTGGCGCCTACACATCTCCCCTGATTGTAAACATCCTGTGCGGCATCCTGCCGATCATATTCTTTGTTATGTTCTTCTGGATGCCCGAGTCGCCCGTGTACCTCATGCAGAAGGGCAAGACCGAGCAGGCGGAGAAGGCCTTGAAGTTTCTGCGTGGCAAGGACAAGGACGTGGGCGGTGAAATGACCGCGATGGCCGCGGAAGGCAAGAAGGAAAAGGCAACTTTCGTGCAGGCGGTAAAGCGCAAGTCAAGCCTGAAGGGATTGGGCATATCGCTCACGCTGATGTTGCTGCAGCAAATCACCGGCATCAATGCCGTCATCTTCTACGTGACCAGCATCTTTCAGCAGGCCGGCACTGGCCTCTCGCCCGACCTCTGCACCATCGTCGTGGGCATAGTGCAGGTGCTCGCCACGCTCCTTACAATAGCGCTTATCGAGCGTGTGGGACGCAAATTGCTGTTGATCGCATCCGCAGCATTGATGGCCATTACCGAGATTTTATTGATTGTCTACTTCCAATGGCTGATGGATAAAAACGTTGGCTGGCTGCCTGTGCTGTCCATTTGCGTGTTTATCATCGGCTTCTCGCTGGGCTTTGGCCCGGTGCCGTGGCTCATTATGGCCGAACTCTTCGCGGAGGATGTGAAGCCCGTCTGTGGCGCAATCGCTGGCACGTTCAACTGGCTGTGCGCCTTCGTAGTGACAAAAGTGTTTCCGATCTGCCTGGAGAACTTTGGTCCGGCTGTGACTTTCGGTATATTTGCATTCTTTTCGGTAGCAGCTGTGCTGTTCGTTTGGTTCGTCGTGCCGGAAACGAAGGGCAAGACATTGGATGAAATCCAAGGCCTTCTTGGAGGATAGATAGCATGACAACGAGATGCCCGCAAAATAAAATTTAGAAATTTAAAGTGATATTCACCAAACACAATGAGCAGTGTTGCCACCTCACCCAAATCAATTTCGTGCAGCCAACTTCACGCGATTGCTGTTGTTATTATTTTAGTATTGCATTGCTTTCTTTGTGTGACTTAAATGTATATATGTGACTTATCGTGAATTAAATTTTGCATTCAAAATAAACAGTATTGTATTATCAGAGATCAGTGTACCATAAAAATCAAAGCTGAAACATGTCGCTCGTAACGGACGAAGAATGGACCCAGTACAAAGTAATGGTCATATACTAAACAACGCAATTAAATTGCTGACGCCTCTGTATTTTTTTTCCAGGCTACGCATAATAAGAGTTACGCTGGTGATGAAGAGCAAATGCGTCGTTCGCTGTACGAGAAGTCCAAAGCAAAGGTAGAGGAGCATAACAAAAAATTTGATAATGGAGAAGTTACATGGAAAATGGGCATTAACAACATGTCGGACTTTACACCGGAAGAATATGCCAATAGGTGTGGTTCAAGAGCACCCAAATAATTTGACGCATTTAATGAATCTCGTAAACTCAACAAATAATATAAAAACATTAATATATTCTCTTATGTACATTTTTCTTTGTCTACATACTAAATAAACAGCTGTTTTAAGCAATTTTCAGATAATTGGATTTGTTCTATGCTGGTCACACTATGCACTGACAACTGTTGATATATTATTAAAATGTTGTCTATGAATAAGTGCTTTTTCGCAAAGATTTTACAATTTAATACCTCTGTCTTGTCAAAAACATGACATATTTAAGTAATATGCCTACATAACGGCGGCTATGGCGCGAAATATTTGATACGCAAAGAATCGATACCATTAAAACATGCGATAGTTCTTGCATCCCTGGCTTAAAAATGTATTTATCAGTTTTCCTAACTCGGGCCACACTGCAGTCGACATATAACATTTTAAAAGTTTGTAAACTTTCCATTTTGATCACATAGACATAAACACGTATAGTTTCTGTATTTTATCTTTTATTGTTAAACATAATTGTGTTGTGCACGCGATCAAATTTTGTTAAAGAGCGTCTTCTATTGCAGCAACCGGGAGTATCAGCAACCTCAAAATGTACCGACTTAAGAGTGTGCCATCGATTTTGGCCAAAAATGCAATTAACGCAATGGTAGGTGTCCCCAAAGTAACTACAATCAAATTATACAATCAAGCAGCCTACGTGCACAACGCAAACCAAATGCTCCAAATATACGGACATCGTCGCTGCTGCCAAGTGCGTCCAAAACGCAGCACTCGCTGTCCGCGACAGTGTTATGTAATGCGCTAAATTTGCGACGGACTGCATCAAATTATACCCTGGCATTGCGTAAATCAAAGCAAAGAACAGTTGCACATGACTTTCTTAGCTGCAGTTGTCGTTGGCAATACCGAATTGTCGATAGTGCAACTTGCGCACAGAGGTTATGTTGCACGTAGCAGGCAACTCCCCCCGCCACGATAAGTTTTGGTCAGAAAAATGCGGCTCGTGTGGTGTTAAAATTTGGCTCTTTTATATGTGTTTGTTTTTTGTCTTCCTTTTTGTTTTTGTGAAGCTGATAAGCAAACACACCCTATAGAGAGGCGCGTCGGCTGTTCCACAGCTGATTATACAATACAAATTATTGATATGAGCCACACTTTTAATGCTAATTATTACATAAGCAACAACTAAACGGCTGTCGGTGCGCATTTCAAAGCGCCGCTTTAACTTAAACTGTTAAATGCAACAGATTTATCAAAACTTCTCGTCTAATCATGGGAATCTTTCCAGGCTGCCGCTGTTGCTGACATGGCGTGAGCGGCTCCCTCCGAATTCAGCATACGTGCATAAATAGAAACGTGTGTGTGTGTGTATGAACATGTGTCAATTGGCAGACCTTTTGCAAAACAAAACAGAAAGTCATCTTATCGCTTTTTATATTTCTATTAACACATAACTGTTTAGATATTGCGCGATTTCGTGCACAGATGCAGTCAATGTTTACGAGCAATGATAAAGATTAACATGTTAAGTGTTGCCTTATTTACATAAAGAATATATACTAAAAGAAACTTTATAAATTTCCCTAGGGGCACACATTACCAAGATGTGCTCGTTTCAGTGCTGTTAAGTGCGCTCTTTTCTCACCAAATCTAGCTTTAGCTTCACTAAAATTGTCCCCACTTGCTAATCAAACAAAGCTGTTTTTATATATATATTTTCGTGACAATCAAAAACATCTATAGCTGCGCAGCTATTAAGTACTAAATGTTAATGGCAATAATAAACAACAGTTAGTTATATTGCAGGCAAATCACAAAAATTGACGGGTTATTTATCAAGTACAATAATAGATCTGAAATTGCGCTTGTTAATCAATGTGTAATTTGTCAATTGCAGCAACGTGTGACAGCGAATGCGGCTTTGGTGCATCAGCGCAACTATCACATCACGCCCGGGCAACAGCAGTCGAAGTCTGCGAATCCGGACGCGATCTCAAAGCAATATCCGGTTATCGATCATGCGTTCGATGCGATTGTTGTCGGTGCCGGCGGCGCTGGGTTGCGTGCGGCATTTGGCCTGGTTGCTGAAGGCTTCCGCACGGCGGTCATCACGAAACTTTTCCCGACACGCTCGCACACGGTTGCCGCCCAGGGCGGCATCAATGCGGCGCTGGGCAACATGGAGATGGACGACTGGAAATGGCACATGTACGACACGGTCAAGGGCAGCGATTGGCTGGGCGACCAGGACGCCATCCACTACATGACTCGCGAGGCCCCGAAGGCGGTCATCGAGCTGGAGAACTACGGCATGCCCTTCTCCCGCACCCAGGACGGCAAGATCTATCAGCGCGCCTTCGGTGGCCAGAGTCTGAAGTTCGGCAAGGGCGGCCAGGCGCACAGATGCTGCGCTGTCGCCGATCGCACCGGTCACTCCCTGCTGCACACACTGTACGGCCAGTCGCTCAGCTACGACTGCAATTACTTTGTCGAGTACTTTGCGCTGGACTTGATTTTCGAGGAGGGCGAGTGCCGCGGCGTGCTGGCCATTAATCTGGAGGATGGCAGCCTGCATCGTTTCCGTGCCAAGAACACGGTTATCGCCACCGGCGGATATGGACGCGCCTTCTTCTCCTGCACCTCGGCGCACACGTGCACCGGCGATGGCAACGCTTTGGTGGCGCGTCAGGGTCTGCCCTCACAGGATCTGGAATTTGTGCAGTTCCATCCCACGGGCATCTATGGCGCCGGCTGTCTCATCACTGAGGGTTGTCGCGGCGAGGGTGGCTACCTCATCAATTCGAAGGGTGAACGTTTCATGGAGCGCTATGCGCCCGTCGCCAAGGATCTGGCCTCCCGTGACGTTGTCTCCCGCTCCATAACTATCGAGATAATGGAGGGTCGCGGTGTTGGTCCCGAGAAGGATCATGTGTTCCTGCAGCTGCATCATTTGCCCCCCAAACAGCTGGCCGAACGTCTGCCCGGCATCTCCGAGACGGCCATGATCTTTGCCGGCGTCGATGTCACCCGCGAACCCATCCCCGTGCTGCCCACCGTGCACTACAACATGGGCGGCATTCCCACCAACTACCGCGGCCAGGTGCTGACCATTGACAGCGACGGCAACGATAAGGTTGTGCCCGGCCTCTATGCGGCCGGCGAGGCAGGCTGCAGCTCGGTGCATGGCGCCAATCGCTTGGGTGCCAACTCTTTGCTGGATCTTGTGGTCTTTGGACGCGCCTGCGCCAAGACCATTGCCGAGGAGAACCAACCCGGTGCAACTGCGCCGACGCTCAAAGAGGTGAGTAAAACTGATGAAGCAAGGATTCACAATTTATTTATGGTTTCTTTTTTTTTATAAAATCCTTCATAGAATGCCGGCGAGGCCTCAGTGGCCAATTTGGATAAGCTGCGTCATGCCAATGGCAAGATCACCACCGCCGAACTGCGCCTCAAGATGCAGCGTTGCATGCAGAACCATGCGGCTGTGTTCCGTGACGGACCCATTCTGCAGAAGGGCGTCACCCAAATGAAGGAGATCTACAAGCAATTCAAGGACATCAAAGTGACCGACAAGTGCGTACAACTTTAGATAATTTAAATTTCAAAAAATGACATCAATTAATTGTTCCAACTTGATTGCAGATCGCTGGTGTGGAACTCCGATCTGATCGAGACTCTGGAGCTGCAGAATCTGCTGGCCAATGCCCAGATGACCATTGTGGGCGCGGAGGCGCGCAAGGAATCACGTGGCGCACACGCTCGCGAAGATTTCAAGCAACGCATCGATGAATACGTAAGTAAAATATGTTTACAGTTTATTTAACCTAATGGCAAATATTATACAATGAAGGTTGATCATGGCTAATTCCATATTATTTATATTACAGGACTACGCCAAGCCTTTGGAGGGCCAGCAGAAGAAGCCCCTCGAGGAGCATTGGCGCAAGCATACGCTCGCCTGGGTGTGTACCGAGTCTGGTGACGTTGACCTTAAATACAGAGCTGTTATCGATGAAACGCTGGACAGTGAGGTGGATACAGTGCCGCCAGCAATCCGCTCCTACTAGAAGAAGACGCCACAATACGCACACACACACACAAACACACACACACACACAGTAAATCAGAAGACATACCCACACACACTCTAGCATGTTTTATGTTCTTGTGTGTGGTCAGTGCAAATTATAGGAAGTCGCAATCATTTAATCCAATCATCTCTGCTGCTGTTTTTTTCTGCCAAATATTGCAGTTGTTGCGAAAAGTAAAATACCTATGATGTCAAACTTTCTATAGATTTATTGTGTTGTTTATGGCAATGCTTCTAAATTTCGTACGCTTTACCAGTGCCCTCCACAATAACACCATATTTTTAATATATTTTCCTAATTTAAAAGAAAAAATGATGCGATAACTGTGCGAAATTTAGTCAATGGACAATGAGTTTACTGTAAGAAAAAAAATGAGAAACAAAAACAAAGTCAGGAATAAACATTTTCTAGTATTTGTTAAATCTATTAAATTATTAAAAACAAAAATATGTAAAGAAAATATACATAAAAACAAAACAATATGCTTAAAATTACATTGATGAACACGAAAGTTTGTTTAAATCATGGCTGGCAAACACCCATTGTTTGGTTCGAACCTGGTTCCTTGATAATTTTAGTATTAACAATGTGGTTCCTTTTTTTAGGGCATTGCACTTAGTTAATTTTTGGATTTATACAGAACTTGTCCTTTAAGACTAGTTTTTATTTAAAACAGTCAAGTTAAATTTAAAAGAAAAAAAATTTAAAAGATTTAAAAGAATTTTGCTTGGTTTAAAGAATGAGGTAAAAATAATAAAAATTAAATTGGAAAGGCCAGTTTTGTCTGCCAAATCATTATTGCAATATATGTAATATATTTAAAATTCATTATAAAGCTGCCTGAGTTGTTTATAAGAAATATTTCGAAATTTTTATAAAATTTAATAAATATGCAGCGAATTTTCTACATCTTGTACAATTATATCAATTTAGAACTAGTCTGATTTAAATACAAAAAAGTCAAACAACTTAGCTTAATTAAGTTTTCTTTATACAATTTAGCCCTGAAAAACATGCACTTGCTCCGGCTTTAGTTGCAGTGCTTTCAAGCTGTCGAAAGCGGCTGTGTTGAATCCTGTGGGTCCACATACAGCCACATAGCTAAATGACTCCACCTGCTTCTGCTCGATAAACAAGGGCGCCAACAGCTCTTGGCAAATGCGACTGTTTTGCGTTTGCTGCTCCGCCTGCGATAAAATGTGGGTGCACGTGAAACGCTCATCGGATTGCTGCAGTTCCTCCAATTTATCCCGCAGCCAAATGTCCGACTCTGTCTTATTGAAGTACATAAGGTGTAGACGCTCGCTGTGGGAACATCAGCGTATATTAAAGGGATATTAAATGAAATAAAATTCAAAACTTACATGCGATTCGTGTGCCGTTTGAGCAGCGGTTGCAGCAGACTTAAAATGGGTGTAAGTCCACTGCCCGCGGCCAAGAGCAGAATGTTGCGATGTGCCTCCAGGGCGGAGATTTTAAAGCTGCCGCGCGGCAGACTCAGCTGTACTGTGGCACCCGCCTTCAGCTGATGCAGCTCACCTGAGACAGCGCCATTTTCATAATACTTGACAAGAAAGTCCTGCCGCATGCTGGGACTCGCATCTCCAGCCATTTGGTCGCTGTTGGAAGGCAGGCAGTTGTGTGGCACGGGGGTATAGCTGCGCTGTAGCAGCTCACCATTGTGCGGCACCTCGATGTCCAGATGATAGCCCACCGGCAGATGCATGAGCACCTGTTGCTCAACGCTCTGCAGGCTCAGCTCGAAGGAGTCGTGGTTGAAGTGCTCGCACTGCAGCACCTCGTGTTCGAAGCGTTCCTCGTGCGCCTGGACTGCATCCAGCTGGCTAATCTCCTGGCTGCCATATGTTGTCCAAGGCTCCGCAACTTGCTTGCTTAGCACCACTTCAATTTTGCCCGATTCTGGACCCACGCGCACAGCCATCGGTGGCCAAACGACGGCGCCGTTGAGCTTAAAATGGAAGACATGCCAACTGTCTGCCAATTGCACGCGCACCTCCAAAGACTCAGCAGCGTCCTTGCGCCTCAGCAGCAGGCCAGGATTGGCCATGCGTCGCGTGTAGAAGCACAGAGTCAATTCACTACGCTGTTGTATCCAATCGAAGCGCGGCACAAGTTTCGTCGGAGCCGGCGGTGGTCGAACTATTTCCGTTTCCACCCTGGCAGCCACATTTTCCTTCAGCGGACCCACATAGCATTTGCCCAGCAACTGGGGATAGTTGACCCAGGCGTGCACCTCATCAAACAGCTTGGTTGCATCGCGTCCAACGCCGCGCATCAGCTCCTCAACACCGCCAGGATGGAAGTCCATATAGCGTGTCACATTGAACACCCTGCCCCGTATGGCCATCCAGGCGTCATCAGCCCGATTGTGCATGGCCAGCTCGCTGCGGCTGACGGGCACAACGCGTCCACCGGTGCCAGAGAGATCTGCTCCCGAATTGCACAGACGTATCCAGCTCATCAGAGAGTAACCGGGCTTGAGGGCGCATTTGTTGCGTGGATTGCCTGTCGCCGAGCCCGAGGTTGTGTCATTGGAACCTGTTGCCAATTTCTGTGGCGCTGAGCTGGGCAGTTGGAGACTGCTTACGGCCAGGGCAGCCACAGCAGGTGGTTTGAGCGGTGTTTTATTAATAGATGCGGGTGGTTTTAACTCGGAGTCAGCCATTATTTGTTTCTGTTGCTTGATCAACAGCTGAAAACGACTAACAATGTTAATCAGCTGATCGAAACTTTGCAGCTATGTGTGGTAAAATTCAAAGTAAGTTTTGATTTGCGACATTACTCAGCACCTACCCCGAAGAATTTACTCATTTGGCACTGTTATACAAACATTTTGCATCTAAATGATTCAAATATTTGGGCAATATAATTATCTCTAATAGTTATTGATTCCTACACAGATTTAGCAAAAGCATTGACTCATTTATTTCTTTTCAACTGTCGGTAACTTTGAACACTGTGAACACAACCTTGCATAGTTAACATTTAGCGCGAGCTGGATACTGGCTTACACATTACATCTGCACAATAAACCTGCAATGTTATTTCAGTTTTCAACGAATCGGTCAGCTGTTCGGATCATTGTTACTTGAGGGTAAAATTCCGCGTCGCATTTCAGTCGCCTGACTCGATTTAATTTTTTGTGTATGCATTTTCAATAGCCATTAGCCGAATATCGTGTGCTGAAAAATTGAAGGCGAGTTAAGCGCTATTGTTCGTAAACTCAACACGCATTTGTTTCCATGTATGTGTATAAATGTGCATTGTTTAATGCAGGGACAACTACAAATTGGCGCTTTGCATTGACGCCTAATTGGCTAACCGGTTCCATATAAAAAGAGTGAAATATAGTGCAAGTGCGAATAATTTTTGTATGCAATACATAAACATGACATTTACTGAAAATATTTATGCATATGTTTTTGCTTGTGCATGTGTGTGTGAGTGCAATTTCTGAAGTTGACATCAATTCTCTTCAGCTTATGTATTAAATTACACATGGCTGTTTAATCCTTTTCGCATATACATATGTTTACTTCTATTGTTTGCATGATGTCATTATCCGCTCCTCCTACCACATTGTCTGCAATAGCGAACATTTGCCGGTCGTGTCGTTTGCTGTGCCACCTTTCGCCACCCCAGGCGTAAAAAAAAACACGCACACGGCATTCTCTATACCCACACAGACATTTTACCATTGAATTCATCAACAGGAAACACCCACAGCTGCTCCCCTGCTGCTCTACAAGCTTGACACTTAATTAGTTTCACACGCAACTGAAAAAAGCTCTCTCTGATTATTCTCTCTGCTTGCGCGTCGTGCGCACGCAACAAGTGTTGACAAACTTTTAAAATGAATAAAAATTGCATTAATCCAAATCAGGCATGCAAAATAGGTTTTGCTCTCTGCTATCATCGCTTGATAATGCTTCGAACTTTGCTCAAGCCAATTGGATACAGTTTATTACTAATAATGTGCTGTTGATTTATATGTATTTGTGTATCTGTATAAAACATATGAATTTGTTGCCATGTGCAAATTGAAGCGTGCCTTTTCCCAATTCAATTAAACATATTAAGAAAACAAATATCGATCGAACAAATTGCGATATGCTGCCACAACAGCTGATAACAAATTGGGACAACAGCAACAACAACTGTGAGAGCTTGTTCATGTCACGACCATGACAAACAATTAAAAAACGCCGCGAGATAAGAAAGCTGCAAAAACGCAGTTCAGAACCCTTCAACTTGAGTCTGCTGAGCATAATACCCTTTAACATAAAAATTGCAGCATTATTTCAATTAAAAATATTGTTGAATATTCAAACCAATATTTCAATTATATATAACTTAATACATAACAAATTTAAAAAAGATGGTTTTCTTTTGTATAAACATAATGTCATAACAAAAAAAAATTATTGTACACAATTTTGCCTAGTACATCCCAAATATTGAATGTTCCCAATTCAAAAGTACTAACAAAATTTAAAAACAAATAAAGCTTTCTTTGTTCTTTTAAGTCGTTTTGACCCTTACTACTACAGGGCATACCTAAGGCAAACACCTGCAACACTAAGGTTATGACTAGTTCCCATATTATCAGATTCACATTGAAAAGCATGACTACAGTTGCGGATCGTAAATTCGCCACAACGATGAGTCATTTTCTGTGGCTCCTGCAAATCGTATTCGGCTTATTCGTATTGTGGGTGGTTTTATTTTTCACTCACTTAATTTATATGCACAACATTTTTTTTCTTTGTTTTTCAATTGTTTTCCGGACATTGACTTGTTCTTTGTTAATCTCCGTCACTCGAGTAACATTTTAAGCGCTATGTGAACCCAATCTACTAATTCAACACCCTTTATTCGAATATGATAAGATAATATATTCGGTGGTCGAATATATACGATTATGGCAACGATAACAAGCTTTATAGATTTTGTCGTTTGATGAACTTTGTTGGGGCTTTTATTTATTTATGTATATATTTATTTTTTAATATCATGTATAACCTTAACCGTCTGTAATTTTAACAGTAATCGCTCACTAATTAGAATTCTGCGGTCGAAAAATAAGTTTCATTCTGTAGAAAATTAGAAATAATATAGCATAGTATATTTAAATTTCAAATTTCTAACAAAAATTAGGAACAAAATACTTATAGTTAAGGTTGAAACATTCGAGCGAGTACTGTACAATTATCAACAATCCAGTTTATCTAGCTGTATGCCGAATATACGCTTTGTTTATATTTTAAAAGTCATTGAAATACTTATTTCCCCAATCACATTGAAAAGTGTGCGCTCTTTAATTACCCAGTATGTATACATAGCTTATATACACAATTTTGTAAAAAATACCAACCAAAATAAAAAAAAATAAAAATTTGGAAAAAGTGACTAAACATACTCTGTAAAAACAAAAAACCAAAATTTAAAATATATTTTAGTAGAATAAAGGCAACTGGAACTATGTAAAATGTATATTAATAAATCATAAATTTTCATAATTGGGAATAACTCCAACTTTGCTACAGGGTATCTCGAAGTCATAACAAACTCATTTTTCAGCAAGCTTGTTATTGTTTATGTTTCGCACTTTGAGAATATATTTGCCACTTTTCTGTAGAGTGTATATCCATTGCACGCTGCCATTTAGTCATATTGCCTTCCCGACTCTCTTGAGTGCAAAGTTTTGTGGTCCCAGACATCGTAAACTTGATAAATATATGACTCATGAATGGCCATGGGCTACGATCTGGGGGAACGTGGCACTCTATAAGTGGTTGCTTCGATTGTCGCAAGCAGTTAATTACACATTTCCCTCAACAAAAATCGAATCCATATAAATATAAATTCCATAGAACTTATACATATGCAATTCAAATGGGCCGTTATAGGAAATTCACACTATAAAATGATCTTAATGTGCATCTGATTTTTTAATCAATAATAAATTTAAATTAAATTTTTGAATCGGTTTATGTTTAGTTTTAAAATATTTCAAACAAATTATAAATATTATATAATAATAATTATTATATTATATATTTTTATAATTACTTATTATTGTTATTGTTATTCTTCGAAAAATCCATTTAAATTTAAGTTCCTTGCAATTAAAATAAAACATTTCATTTGTGTTAAGCAAGGAATATTTCAATTATCGATCTTCATTAAATGTTAAATAACAGTAATTTTGACGCTGTTACTAACAGAAGCATGTTAAGCACCTGGAAACTGATTGTTAGTTTAATACACCCCATTTGTATGCTAGTGTTCAACTGGAATCGACAAGATAAAGCGCATATACACCCATATATATGCATATATAGTTCTTAGGTATATTTGCAATCCTATAATAGAATGTTTATAGAAATGTTTACATAAGATTGCTAAAAACATTTATTTTGTTCTGCCGGCAAAACTGCGAGCGCTATCTAAAATTGTGTTTACCCGACGGGGCATAAAGATGTTCTTTCTTTCTTTTGCGTAGAGAGCAACAACACATGGGCCAGAGCAAAACGAGGAACACGAACAACACCAGCACAAATTTGAACTGCTAACAATATAAGCTATAGCTTCACATTCCATATCCGACGCCATGCCGCAGAAGCAATTGCAGGCGGAGAGCGTGCCGCTGGGACGCAGCATTGGCGCCTTCCTGTTTGGCCTTATGCAGACCTTCTTTCGTTTCATCTTCCGGCTTATTTATGGTGTCAGTGGTAAGCGGATGCCCGGCATAACGGATACCATACTCCTCGAATCGGCCACGTCGCTGGCAGCCAAAATTCGCAAGCAAGAGGTAAGCTCACTACTGTCCCATTTCTTTTCGGACAGTAAATAATTGGTTGTAAATTGCTCAGCTAAGCAGCGTTGAGGTTCTGGAGGCGTTTATACGCCGCATCAAGGATGTGAATCCCTTGCTCAACTGTGTGGTCGATGAGCGCTACAATGAGGCCCTCAAAGAGGCCAATGCAGCCGATGAGCTCATCAAATCTGGAAAATATACCGTCGAACAATTGGCCGCGGAGAAGCCATTTTTGGGCGTGCCCATCTCCACCAAGGATTGCATATCTGTTAAAGGTGAGCACAGGACTTCAAATTATGCCAAGTGCATATAAAATTCGCGATTTGTAATTGCAAAAATTTTATAAGAATAGTAAATAATTAATGCTCGCTTTAAATTTTCCTATTTTTTGAAACTTTGTCCTAGTGTTTTTATACTCGTTCACGAAGTGAAAGAGTATATTGCTTTTGTGCAATGTCCGTCTTGCTGTCCGTCTGTCCGTATGAACGCAATTATTTTCGCCGCTATTGAAGCTAGAGACTTGAAATTTTGGATATATACTCG
>SCDY01000773.1:0-72749 GCA_004143825.1 Drosophila micromelanica | reverse complement strand
ATATAGCCATTTAAACAGCTTTCCAAACACTAAAACGTCCATATCTCGGCCAAATGAAGTCCGATCTCCAAAAGATATACATTTTTAAACTCGTGGAGATCAGGAAAATCGATCGGCATTCGAAAACCCCAAATCTAAATTTTGACCAATTTTGACAAAAATCACAAGGGGTAACATCACAATTTTTGCGAAAATCGCGAAAATTCTGAAATCAAAAACTTTTAATGGCGATCGATTCTATGGACCAATACGATTCGAATCTTTCCGAAATCTGACTACATTTAGCCGAGATATGGTCATGGAAACAGTTTTTCAAAGTTGAAACGAGTTTTGAGCAGTGTAGTCGCATTGGCCTAGTTTTCGTGGTTGGGTTTCCATTTTCCGACGCAATTTGCGGCCAGGCACGTGACTGACCCCCGGGTGCAAGAGGTCGCGGTCGGCGGCGAGTGCTGGCCACATATAAGAGGCTGGCGCTGGACGGTTGGCCACATCAGTGAGTGCAGAAGTTGAAGATGAGGCAGACAACAAGATTGGTGGCGGGGCTTTTGGTCATCTGGCTGGGCTTGGTGGCCGCCGGGCCTGTGGGTTATCCGAGCGCGCGTCCGGCGAGCACGTATGTGCCCGCCAAGCCGCCGGCAACGAGACCACCGCCCAGCAGCAGCTATGGAGCACCTAAGCCGCCGGCGCCGAAGACAGCGTATGGAGCACCGCCAAAGAAACCGATGCCACCGCCGGCTCCACCACGCGACAGCTACGGACCACCCAAAGCCAACAAGCCCGAGGCAAGCTATTTGCCGCCCTCGGGTGGTGGAGGTGGAGGTGGCGGTGGCGGTGGCGGTGGTGCAAATATTCCCATTATCAAGCTGGAGTCAAAGGTGAACACCGATGGATCCTATAGGGTAAGCATTTCTCACCTAAATATCCAGTGGTTAACTCTGCCAATCTTTCCCAGTACGAATACGAAACGGGCAATGGCATCAGGGCCGAGGAGATGGGCTATCTGAAGAACGCTGGCGTTGAGGGCGCCGAGGCTCAGGTGGCGGAGGGCTCCTTCTCCTACAGCAGTCCCGAGGGTCAGAGCATCTCGCTCACGTATATAGCCGATGAGAACGGGTTTCAGCCGCAGGGCGATCATCTGCCGACACCGCCGCCCATACCGCCCGAGATACAGGAGGCACTCGATAAGTTGGCCGCCAGCGGAGGCTGTCACGATTGCGATGGAAATGACGGAGGAGCAGCAGGTGGTGGTGGCTATGTCTATCGCTGAGTGTAATTAAATGGCAATAAACACGGCTCGCAAAATTTGAAACGAGAACAGGTCTCTTGGCCCACTTATTTTCAAAAACAAGCAAACATCAAACCGAAATTGGCTTGGGCCAGGTGCCGGCCTTCTGCCTTTGGCTCTGCCTGGCACACTCTATTTTGCTGGGCTGGCACAACACCCTCCCCCTTTCGCCCACCCTCCTCTCCGCTAAGCGTCTGCGACTGTGTGACTGGCAACACATGTTTTTCGCCTTTCCGTCCTGTTGATCGCCCGGCGCATATTAGCAGCGGGGTTGCCGCCGCCCTCGAATGATGAAAACATTAGTGTCGCAGCATATTCTAGCCTGTCCAGGAGCGCATTCGCGGTTGGGCCCTTGGCATGCCTGGAAAATAATTGAGGTCCAAGGCAACAGGACCTTTTTAAAGTAGTCGCTTTTGACGAAATCAAAATTACACGAAACAAAAAATTAAATTATAAAAAATTAAATTAAAAATTAATTAAAAAATCAAATTTACACGAAACAAACAAAATCAAATTATCCGAACTTAAGTCGAAACAACAAGTTATCAAAAATAAGGTAAATCTGGATTTTTTAAACATAGTCTAAATAAATTATACAAAAGAAAAAATTAAATAATCCGTACTTAAGTCCGTATTTGTTCAACATAGTTTAAATTAAATATAAATCAGGCTTGTTTTTCTTAATACCGAAAAATAAATTTTAAATTTAATTAAATTAAAATTAAATTTGAACACAATTATTTTATTCTAATTACTTGTAAAATTTTCAAGTTAAACTTAAACCAATTTTTGTAAGATATGGATTCTTGATCATAGCTGTGTCTGCTAATTATTTCTGTATTAAATTCAGAAAAATAATTTTTTATGTATTAATTAAAATAAAAATGCCCATTACTATAATTAAAAGAAATTATACAAATTAAAATTTTTGGTTTGGTATCTAGATAAATTCTGTAGATTCAATTTTGGGCCCTTTTCATACACAAATTTTATGCGAAAACTCCCATTACTAAAATTAGACTAAATTTTATAACTTTAAACTTTTCGAGCCATTTTTGTATATTTTTACTTTTATGTGTTAATTAAAATGAAAATTCCCATTACTATAATTAAAATAAATTATACAAATTAAAATTTGTGGTTTGGCTTTCAGATAAATCCTGAAGATATGCGAAAATTCCCAATACTAAAATTAGACTCAATTTTATAACTTTAAATTTAAAAATTTTTGTATATTTTTTTGGACGCCCTTGGGCCCCGTTTAGCGCGCCAGCTGCTCGCTGAGTGAAAATCACGACCCACCCTAAACCACAAATAGTAAAACGATACACACCAATATATTAAGGCATTATCAACGAGGCTGGGAGGGAGGGTTGCCAGGAGGCGGGGGGACAGGGGTTGCGAAAGCGAATGCGATTTGTATATGGTGGCATTACAACAACAACAACAACAACAACAACAACAATAGGAACAAGAACAACAAACGATCGTTTAATTTCAATTAAAAACATTTGCCTTGGCACAGCCCAAAAGCCAAAAGAGGACGCACCCATTGATGATGTTGATAAGGTGGTGGGGGGGGGTGCAGGGGGAGGATTAGGCAAAGGAATACGCACACTTGCTGCGAGGCCGCTTAGCTTGGCTTAGTGCTTTAGTGCCCGGGTACATGATGTTGCACTTGCCGCGCTACCACCAGGAACCGGGACCAGGACCAGGGACCAACACCAGGCACAAAAAAGGGATGCCCGACCGGCCGCAAAGTGCGTAGCAATGTCAGCGAGGACGCACGGACGGGCTGGGAATTCTTGCACTTGACGCCAGTGTTTTGACACTGCAAGCCGTAACAAATCGAAACACGGCGGAACAGGAACAGGGAGGAAGCTGCTGCTGTTGCTGGGTGGTATAAAAGCCAGAGACGCCTTCCAATTGGAAAACAGAATCGAATTTGAACGCGAGCGATGCACACGACGGCTCAGCTCGACAGCCTGGAGTTGGACGGACAACAGAAGCGCGGCATGATCTTTCGCATCGAACAGTTGCTGCCGGGCGGCACCACAGCAACAACAACAACAACAGCAGCAGCAGCAGTTGCAGCAACAACAACAACAGCAGTTGCAGCAACTTCAACACAGGCGAAGCGAGCACGCGCCAATTTACGGCCCGGGGTTTATGCGGCCCAGTTTACGGCAAAGGACACGTGCTCCTCGGGTGTGCCCACCTCAGCGCTGCTCAGCTGCATGGCCACGCCCACGCCCACGCCCACGCCCAGCGACGCCCACCTGCTCTGCGGCATGGCCAACGGCGAGCTCGCCTTGTCCGCCACGCTGCTGCGCCAGATCAAACTCTCCGAGGACATCTACAGCTTCAATGCACTGTTCGAGCTGCACGCGGGCCAATTGAGGATTCGGCTAGTTCGCGACGTTGCGCGCGAGGACGAGATTGTCGCCTGGTTCGGCGAGGAGCTGGTCCTCCTGATGGGCATACCCTTCCTCACGCCACTCAACATACAAGGTGAGCATTAACATACTTTTTACACTGGGTTCTGTTTTCCCTTTTCACCGACAACCTAAATAAAGCTTACTTTTAAAAATACAACACGGTTCAAAACCTTGGGTTCGAGCCTTGCTTCGGAACATTTTTGTTCTATAATTAGTTATTTGGCAATTAGGCTCAGAATACCCTTTAAACTGACTTTCTGCTAATCATTAACAAAATTTATATATATTGTTTTAAATATTTACTGAATGTTCCTCATAGTATTTTAAATTGAAGAGGAATTATTTAATTTTTAGTTTTAATTAGGAAAAATATAAACCATAAATTCAGGCAATATCAATATTTGGAACATGGATCGATTAATGCACAAATTAAAAGAATTTAGATAACAAAAATTATTAAGCTCAATTTTTAGTTAAAATTTCAAAAATACTGAATTAGCGATTTCAAAACGATTCGGCTTATGAACGATAAATTCTAAAACCCTATTTCTGTTTGCCTTTAAATAATAAATAATATAAATAATAATAAATAACTCCCATTTTCTGGAATTGGGAATAAATTTCTATTCCATAACCAAAGCCGCCCCCATATTTGCTCGAACCCATTTGACGCTCGACTAATCACAGCTATTTTTTTTTTTGTATTTTCAGGCAATAATCGCTACACCTGTCACCTGTGCCATTTGACCTTTGAGACGCCGCATCCGCTGAAGATACACCTGGCCCTGGGCTGTGGTCGCAGCGTGATGGACCTGCTCTGGATGCGTCTGCACTATGCGCTCAAGGCGGCGTCGCGGGCGCCCAGCGCCGGCCTCACGCTGTCCCCGACGCCGGCCACCACCTCCTCCACCTCGTCCGCCTCGCCCAACCGGACGCCACCGCCGCCGCAAGCAGCGCCGCCAGCAGCGACAGCCGGACGCTTCTCCGCCTTTCGGCCCATGGCGGCGATGCAGTCGCTGGCGCCGCCGGCGGGAACGCTGTCGTACCTGCCCGCCATGTCGATGGGCGCCCCGTTGGGCGGGCATCCGATGAACGCGGCCGCCCAGATTGAGGCGATAGTCAGCAACATGGGCGCCTCCAAGCAGGGCCACCTGTGCATCTACTGCGGCAAGGTCTACTCCCGCAAGTACGGCCTGAAGATTCACATACGCACCCACACGGGCTTCAAGCCGCTCAAGTGCAAGTTCTGTCTGCGTCCCTTCGGCGATCCCAGCAACCTCAACAAGCACGTCCGGCTCCACCTCCAGACACAGCCCAGCGACGCTGGCCACGTGGACGTGGACGTGGACGTGGTCGATGGGACGCCGCCGGAGCCGGGCTACCAATGCCACCTGTGCCACAAGACGCTCGCCCGGGCCAGGGATCTGCAGCGGCACATGGAGACGCGGCATCCAACAAGCAGCACTGTGCCAACAACAACAACCACAACTACAGCTGCAACGGGCGGCCAATCGTAGCGAAGGGCGTGGCAGCCACTACTCTATAGCATCTGGCTGTGATACAAGTGCGGGGGGGCAAAGGCGTGAAATTTTACAACTAGGAAACTTGGAATTTTTATATATCAAATATACGATGCGTTGTTTATGACAAAAAATTATATTTGAGTTTTCTATTACCTCGATGATCAATTAACTAAGCAAAGGTTTTTCTATAGCGACTACCAGGCGTAAAGAAGAGAAGTGACTTTATTTTATTTTGTCACTTTTCCAATGAATTTCTGCTTTTTTTCGACCAGGCGCACAGAAGCTGCAGCTGATTGTTTTGATAGAAAAAGATATATGATACAAAATTATTTTTAAAATTTATCATTGTCAAACGAAAATCAAAAATTGCTAAGATCTGAGGAGAAAACTAATTACCAGGCGAGCAGAACTTTAAAAAAAAGAATTAAATCTGTTCACCAGATTTTTCGAGTAAAATTACGACAGAAATAAAATTTCATATAAAAAAAATATACTTTTAAAATATATACATATCAGAAAAAATATAATATAAAAACATAAAAAAACAAACGATATATATAATAATATATAATATAAGAACATAGTTAGTTTATTAACTTGGGAATCGAACGCTCAATTTAAATATATATATTTTTGTTTTGATAATTGAAGCAAAAAGAACATAGTTAAGTTGGTGGTTTAAATATATATATATATATAAAAAAAAAAACCTAGTTAAATTTATGTTTTATACATATGTATATATAACTATGTTCTTTTCAATTAGCAAAAAAACTTATATTGAGCATTCGATGCCCAAGTTGATAAAATGATTTTGGAGTTCACAACAAAATAACATTCACAATTATTCTAAAAATATATAAACATAAATTAGCTTAAAATAGTAATCCGACACCAAATCCAAATCAAATTAAACACTCACCATATGAATCAAATTGTTTAATCGCTTTATTCATATAATTTTCAATACGTATTCAAAGTGCATTTCCATCGAATAATGCACAAATCGTTTAAATTATTCGATAATAAACGCGAACCACTCGCTCACACACACACACATACAGACACGTATGTATATGTATGTGTGTTATGTGAGTGTGTAAATAAAAATTGATGAATGCATTCAGAATTCCATATGAATGCATTCAGACATTTTATGGGGTACAGCAAAGCAATCACAAAATGGTTTTTTTTTTCTCAACTGTGCCAAAGCAGATCGTACTTAACTATATATGTATACACATGTGTGTGTGTGTGTGTGTGTGTATCGGTGTGTGTGTGGTGTGTGCAGGTAGAAAAACTGTTGAGCAAAAACATGTTGCGGTCTTAAAACATTCAAAAATACAAGATTTATACCATAGTACTATATATGTAAAAAATGCGACGGTAAGTTAAGTATATTATTAAATACAATATATGTGTATGTTAGTTAGTATAGATCGGAGCATAAAGTTAACTATATATATTGTGGTTTTCTCGATACTGGAACTAGTACATTTCTCTCTACCTTTTAGTTGACAATTTGAACGAAATATTTATTTTTGTTTTTTGGTTTTTTTTACACACTCTTTAAACAGTTTAAGGCACTACCTCAAGGAATATCTATTCCAGAGTGTCCCTTGGGGGGTTGTTTCAAGTAGTTTTTTTTTTTGGCTTTTTTTTTTTTTGATACAACAGAAACTTGGTAAGCGGCATAGATGATGATTCTTCATGTATGTGTGTGTGTGTGTATGTATGTGTGTGTTTGTTTGTTTTATTTTTTATCACTTGAAGCACTTATATGTATTTAAACCGTTATATATATAGATGTATGCAAGTTGTAGCTATATTTTATATTTTTTTGTATTACTTATTTTGGATATTTGACGATACGTTTGTGTTGGCTTCAAAGTCTCTACTCGTTATATTAATTAATAATACATTGTTTTTTTTTTTTTAATATTAGACACCGATTGTAAATACTTAATTAAGACATTTAATTAGGAATATATATTTAGTATATGCTAGCTTATGTACTTTTGGGGGGAATATTGGAATTTTTATTGCATTGTAAAAATTTTAACATAAATTCTTACATGAAGCACACTTGGGTTCGGTTAACTAGTTACTAGTTATGGTTAGTATATTACTTGATAATCTTTTTTTTTCTTGTTTTTTTTTTCATTTTTCTCGCATTAACAAAATATTATTATGCAATTTTAGTTTTTTTTTGTTAACAACATTTAATACAGTTACTTAAACAAATTGTATGCATCGTATCGTATTGTATGTAAGATTTTTTACTCGTATATATATATTTATTTATATATATTTTTATATATATGAAGTTTTGGTTGTATTACAGTTGCGTGCTCATCGTTGTTGTTCCCGCTGGTTGTTCATCTTTAAGAGTTAAGTTAAGTTTATTTTATGAAGCTTTTGTAATTTTGCTTTTTTTTTTTTTTTTTTTTTTTTTTTTTTTTTTTTTTTTTTTATTTTTTTATTTTTTTTTTTTTTTTTTTTTTTTTTTTTTTTTTTTTTTTTTTTTGGTTTTCAATGGGAAACCTGGGTTTTAGTACTTTTTGGATTTTATTAACTTGGCTTAATTGAAATACTGAACTGCTGAACACACACAGACAAAAATGTACGTCAAATTATTATAAAGTACAATTTGTTTTTGTTTTTTTTTTCACTCTTGATTTTTTTATGTATATATATATATTATATATATATTTAATATGCATGTAGGTGTATGTACGAGTATAAGTGTCGTTAGTAGCAGATCTCAAAACTGTTTTGAAGACTTTAATGTTCACAATTGTTGTTAGTTTTGTTTATGCATGGTTCACATGCAAAACATTGGACGTTTGGTATTTTTTTATTTTTATTTTATATTAATTTGTTTTTCTTATTGTTTAGTTTCAATTTGTTTGCACTTTAACAAATTGCTTAAAGCTGCGCACAAGACTTTGTCTACATTTTTTATTTTATTTTATTCGTTTTATTTATTTAATTAAATGTTTTGTTTTGCTTTTGTTTTTAGTAAATCAGCTTAAGTTCAAAGTTCACTCTCGATACTTTTTTGTATTGAAAGAGTTTTCCAAGTTGAATGCTTGCTTAATATTTAAAAGACACACAGTATGTAAGTAAAACTAACTCTATTTATAAGGTTAACAACAATACTTCTTCTTCTTCTTGTTCTACTAATTTTCATGTTAACCTTTTCCGATTGAATTCGACCGTTTTCATTGAAGTTGTTCTATGCATTATTAGGTAAGGCAATATGCACGAGGGAAGGATTCGGTTGCTGGTTATTAGAGAAATTACAAAAACATTTAAAGGGGAAGACAAACCAAAACATTTGGTTGTGTTTATATAATCATATTGCACAGATTACAATTTAATTTGTAGCTGAATTTAACATTACATTTTATTTTATATTTGAAATATCTTTTTTTAGAGAACTTTAAATTCCGAATGCCGTATTACATAATAATATTAATAGACTCCTTCAATGAGATTTTATTGCAGTAATTATTGCTGTTTGTTGTAATTATTTTATATGGTGATTTTTGTTGTATGTGTATGTGTACAGGCCAACAAAACGGGGTTTTACTTGGTTTAGTTACAATTCACAATTTGTTGAACTTAAATCTGTTTTCTTCGTTTTTGTTATTTTTGTTTTTTTTTTTGTTTATCAAATACCCTGCAACTTCATTTAATTATCACAGTTTACATCAGAGATAGTTTAAACATTTATCTTTTAATTATTATTTCATTAGGTTTTCTTTTTGCAAAAATAAAAGCAAGCGATTTGAAATTTGTGCAAGCATTTATATGGATGTTTTTTTTTGTCATTTGTTTTTTTTTTTTTTTTTGACATTTGACATTTGACATTCATCATGCCAAGGCTCGTTTCTTTTTTCGTTAAACAAGATGCTGATGTCTTAACTATGTATTTTATTTTATTTGTATTTGTTTATAATTTTGCTTTTTTCAAATCCCAATGCTGCTGTCTAGCATTTAGCTAGAGCTTGGGTTTAGTATGTTGTGGGGGGTTTTTATTTTTATGTATTATTCAGTTACATGCGGCAAATAACGGTTGAGCTGATATGTTGTGTCCTCAACTATCGACCTTACGAGTGTTGTTTTTTTTTTTTTCATTTTATTTATATATATGTATATAAGTTTTAAGCATAACAATTAATTTAAAGTTAAGCATGTTAGTAATCGTTTGAAATAAACATCAATTTTACTTTTCAAGTAGCTTTTTTCTTTTATTTTTTTTAAACATAGTTATAATGTAATTATTTGGAAGCAAAAGATGGCATATCTGTTTATCATTTCGGTTTTTTCATATTTACTTAATTTTTTTTGTTTTTCTTCCGATTTTAATTTTTTTTTCACAAACATTTTTATTTGAAACAAACGCAAACGCAACAACAACAAAGCTGCAAAAATAATTATTTATATATATACATATATATACACATAAATATAAATGTATATGTATAATTAAAATGTCTTCTTGGATTTGCCTCGTTTTAAAAAAGTATAAAAAGGGTTTATACAGGTTTCATACATATGTATTATCCGAGTGTGTGTATGTGTGTGTGTGTTAGTGTGTGTGTTTTTGTGTGTAGCAAATGCTGTTGTCGTTTTGTAGTTCTCAAATTTGTACTTTCGACGTTGAATACATTTTTTGGTGAAACTATAAATTGGTACAACAAATAGAATGGCAAAGGGCAAAGTATAAAATATATACCTAATATACCTGCATATGTTTTGTGCTTGCAGCAAGTGTGTGTGTGTGTTTTTTTTTTGTGTGTAGCAAAGATTTGATTATTTGGTTTTGCTTTGTTTCAAAATACATACAATTAATACAAGTCTCCAATTAAATAATACAAATAATAAACATATATAGTACATCTTGCAGATCAAGCTAAAAACAATTTTTAAAAAAAATTGATTGTTGGTACTTTAAGTAATGCTCATTTGTTGTTGTCTAACACATTGAGAGTATTGATAAAGTAGAGGCGCACTAAAAGAAACTAAACGAGTTACGAACAAATTACAGCTTATTATAATAAATAGGAAATTGGCAATATGATGAGCGAGGAATAGAAGGAATCAACAACATATCTATCCAATCTTTCTGTTCTCTTTTTTTAACTGTTTACGTTTTTTTTGTTTCTTCGTTTTTGAGTTGGGCGGGCTCGGGCTTCACTAATACACAAATCGTCTGTATATATATTAATATATATATATATATATATATATATATATATAGGCTTGTACATAGGCATATCAATGCTATTAATAGTATGTACGTATTGTTGTAGTAGGTAGTATATGTATATATATGTTCAATTAATTATGTAAATATGTATGCATGATTATGTATAAGAAATGACCAAAGAGCAAATCAAAGGCTTTGTTTTTATGTTTACAACATTTCGACACATTTTTCTTTATGCTATACAAATTGCAGCTTCTAAAGTCGTTTCTCTTGGCTGTATGTGCGTGTGTTGTTGGCCCGTGTAGGTGTATAGATGTGTGTGTGTGTGTATGTGTGGGTGTTTGAGTTGTTGTGCACATTTATGTGGTCGTTGTTGCACTCTCCGCATTGTTTGCAGCAGCCGCAGCTATACTCTCCAACTTCTTTGGCTGCTCCAACGGTTCCACCGCTCCTGCTGTGATTTTGCTGTCTTCGCGCACTTCATTGTTGCTGCTGATGCTAATGCCGCTGCTGTTGTTGTCGTTGGCATGATTGCTGCAGTGGATAAGAAATCATTAGAAATGGGAAACTTTGTTTTTTTAAGCTGTTAAAAACTCGCTGGACAAAATATATCAAAAATTTTTAAAAATCAAAAAATCAATTGCTTTATCTTGGTAACAGATATATATATAAATATATAGATATATATATTATTGCATATACTGTTTTAGGCTCTTCTTCTTCGTTTAAAATATTTTAATTAATTGTTTGTTGTTTCAGCTTTTTAGAGATCATCAGAAAACGGTCTGCCAAATTTGGTTGTTCTAGCTCCTATGCTTTATGAGAGATATAGCTATCGTACTTTGCCCGCCATAAAATTATTACATAGATTAATAATGTAATACTTAGTCTTGGTAAAAGACCCTTCCTACACCTCTGCAGCACCTGTTCGTTGTTCAAGAAACTTCATGTCCAAAACTACACTTTTGAAAACACTTTGAAACCCAGTAACCAGGACGGATCAAGTTTGTTCGTAGCCGAAACCTGCTCTCATTTCTGTTTCTCACCACATAAAATGGATAATTCAAGATTGTTGTCTCTTCGCCACACGAATTGGCTTCTGGGCAGACATCCACAATTGGAAGACCATGTTTCTTACTACTCGAGCTTTAAATTACATTTAAACTCTTATAAATTTGTATCTTAATTCACTTTTGATTGTCACATTATTCGCTCATATCCAAAAATATACTGTTAAAGCGGACAAATACAATCTATCTATATAGTATGAAAACAATTTCAAGATTTAACAGACAACGGCTTTAAAGCATCCATATATAACACATAACTATCCTCGCAAATACAACTCCCTCAAAAGCTATCAATATCAATATTTTCGGTGGGCTTACAATTCGGTAACTTTGCTGGGTCCATTTGTGATCGGTGCCGACAGCTGATCCGTTGCCATGTCAGACTGACTGCTGCTGCTGCCACCGAGCGGCTTGGTCCACATGCCTTCATCATCCTCGTAATCGTCCTCGCCCGCGAGCAGCACCGACTGCAGTCGACTGACAATCGACGTGGCTGCCGCAGCCGTTGTGGCCGCTGTTTCCACATCGTTCAGCTCGTTGATTTTATCGCTGGCCGCCTTCTCCACGTTGGCATTGTTGTCGTACTCCGCCTGCTGGTCGTCGTCGTCATTGGTGGTTGAATTGTTGGCCGATTGCTGTTGGTTGTTTGCCGCAGTCATGGACACATCGTCCTCGCTCAGCGTTGCTCCTCGATGCTCCTCAGCGCTGTTGTCGGTTGCGGCCTCGTTGGCCTGTGCTGCATTGGCTGATCGCGGCGGCTGTGTGCTTGGCATGCCCAGATCGCTGCCGAAGCTGCTGAAATGCGCATCGAAATCGGCAAAGTTGTCGCTGTTGAAATCGGTGCCCCAGCTGGATGTGCCCGTATTGACGGCATTCGCATCGGCATTGGAGACGCCCGTCATGTCCGCGAATTGTACATCCATGTCCCACGGATCGGCGGCCAGATTGTTAAGCGTGGTCGAGTTTTTGGTGAACATGCCATGACCGTGGCCATCGCCACCACTGCCCCCAAGCTCATCGTCGTCATCGTCATCGTCGTCGATGTTGCGCCCAAATTGAAACAGATTCTGATCGTTGTCCATGGTGAAGACAATGTCCTGCAGCGTGTTGTCCAAGTCGCTGTACACCACCGCACCAATGTCCCAGGTATTGACCTCGGCGAGGAAATCCTTACCCGCACTGTACTCATTCTCCTCGTGCGGATTGCAGTTTGCCAGCAGCTTATTCTGCTGGGACACGGCCAGCGTAAACTCGCCATCCTTGGCGTCGATCAGCGACTGCCAGAACAACAGATCGGACTCGTTCTCAAAGCTGGAGGCAATCAGGGCAGCGATATGTTCAGATTCAGATATACAATTTGTAATATGTCTTAGGATTTTGATGAGGTGGCCCATATAGCCCAGCCGTCGGCCCTTCTCGGCGGATCTGCGAGAGGAGCTTTTTAGTGAATCTGATTATAGCTGACATAAGTGATCAGATTACTACTTACTGCGCTTCTGTATTGTACTGCCAGTAATTGACCAATTTCGACGCCAGTTTACAATTGACAATCAGCTGCAAAAGACATTCAAATTAAAATACATTGAGATTTATATATATTTATATTTATACAAGTTGTTCGGCTTGATCAACGGATGAAACTATCTTTTGAAATTGAAAACTACCGACTTTAGGTTCACTGAGAATTCTTCTTGTAACTCAATCGATCAGCTTTTATATCTGTATCATATTAATTTGAATAGTTTCAGCTATATTTTTATATAATATTATTTCACAATTATAAAAAAAAATTTGTGATTTGTTTGACTAAGTCAGGAAAATCGAAAGTCGACTAATTCTTGCTTATATACAGGTAAATTCGATGTGGGTTCCGTTTATGGTTTTAAAAGTCAATGCTATTTAAAGAATTTAGTAAATTTTATAAACGATTATTTTATGATCAATTAAAGCAAGCCGAATTCCCACATATCTTAGCCCCAGCTATAGACTCCCCTCAACTCACATATGTTTGCATCTCAGTGGGCGGGTTATTTACTGGCGTTTTGGTGTTGTCCAGATCGTTGACCGTCGTTGGCTGCACTGCATCCGCCGCTTCCGCATTCGGCTCGACCAGGCGTTGCGTTTCAGTTTCATTGTTTTCCAGATGATTCTCCTGATTATCCTGATTCTCTTTGGCGTCTGCTGCAGGCTCGCCGGCAGCAGTGTTTTGAGCATTTTGATCAGCGATGGCGGCCGCTTCCTGCTGTTCCGCTGCATCGGCAAATTGAATGTCCGCTGTCAGAGCATCCTCCTTGCCGCCCTCAGCACGCTTCACATCGTTTAAGGCATTTTTCATTTCCACCTCGGACGTGGTCATGGTCGCGGCTTCATCCTCGTTCTTCATCAGGCAGTTAAAGATGTAATCATTTTGAAATATGTCCGCGCAGTCCGTCGAGGTGGTGTTGTTGTTGGACAGCTCATTGTAGAAGACCAGATGCAATGCCTTCTCCGCCTCGCTGTGCAGAAAATTATTCCAGCAGTATTCCTTGAAATAGTCCAGCAGCAGCACAAAATAGTCTGTGGCACAGATGCTGGAGGGACAAATGGGGAACAGGATTAATAACAGTCTCAGATTAGATTCCAGGCATTCACTTACGCCTGTTGTATGGTCTCGTGCTTCGTCTCCAGCAGCGCGGTGAACACACGGCAAACCTGCAGACGCGTCTTGCCAAATGGTGGCGACAAAACCGCCGCTGTGGTCTCCAGGCTCGGTTTCTACAAGCGTGATAAACATATAAATAAAGTTTCTTGAGATCTATAAAAGGACAACAACGCACCGCGGGCGGACTCTTGAGCACATTCACAAATTCCTGTAGGCGTGGCGCTATTACAGTGATCACAGTCTCCTGCACTTCCTGATGGAATTCGCGTTCACGTTTCTGCAATAAACGCTGGCGATCCGGATTTGGCTCATCACTGAAACAGAGAAAACATCATTAATGATATGTGTTGAGTTTTTTGAGAATTACGCCGGATGACTCACGTGAATGTTATGGGCTTGATAAGCGTAAGTACAACCGATATTCCTGATAAGATGGCGCTCTCTAGAGCGTTTGGTTCCAAAATCACATTTAACAAGGCTTCTATTGTCTGTGCGGATTCAATGGTGCGCAGTATCGGATTTGAGCCATCAAATGCCGGCTCAAATGAATCGTTCTCCTGTTCGGTTTGACGCATCAGACGACCTAGGTTAATAAGATCACAGAAAAAGTCCGCAACATTTGCATGTTTATCGGTCTCTTGAGGATTACGCAATATTGCAATCAGTCTCTCAACAATTTTATCTTCAGTTAACCACTGTAAAAAGAGATAATATTTAGTATTTAAAGCTTAGTTAAATTAGTCTGAGTTTGTTCTAGTGCTCAACTGGATTTCAAATTTGCAATTGAAATTCAAGTTAAACTGAAACAAACCCAATTTATAGATAGATAAATTACTTCGTATAGGTTGCGCTTCAGTTGACCACCATCGATGTACTTCATCATTTCCATTATAATGTCGGGTATGACCGGTGTGTCAAAGTGTTTACATATGAATTCCAAAAAGTTCTTCTGCGATTTAATATACTCCAAAAGTTGTAGGCACATGTGTTGATACAAAAACCAATCTTGTTCAGGCTTTTTGGTAAAGAGCATGCTAAACGTTTTGCTAAAAAACGATGATAGCAATGGATTTAACGGTGGTTCCTTTTCCAGATATGAATACAGCGAATGCAGTGTCTCCGCATCAGACAGCAGTTTCTCATCCAGGGACGGCAGGCCGCTGTGCAAGCGAAATAAATTAATATACAATACACTTGCTGCGCACTTTGGTTGGTGGAGCGGGTGAGAGGGGTGAGGGGGCTGTCTGTTACTTACAGTGTGAGTATCTCACATGACATGTTTGCATAGCGAAAACGCTGCGCCAAGGGCACATCCTCCGAGGGTTCCGTTGTGATTAGCTCGACGAGCCGCCGAATTACCTCGGGCCGTGTAAAATAGTTGACGAGGTTCTTTTTCTGCGTTTTGCATTCCTGCAGTATGTCCTCCTCATCGAGAAATTCCTCCACCGTAGAATTCTAAATTGTTTTTGTTGTACATATATATGTATACACACATACAAATATAAGCGAGTGTTGTTATTGGACACACACAAAATAGAAGAAGAAGAAGAAGAAGAAGCAGAGAAGTGAATACGAACCTCCTTCTCCAGCAGCGCCTCTATGTTGGCTGAGGGCGCATAACCCTTGTCCCAAAACATTTTTCGCACGTACGTCTTGGCGGTGACACTTTCGGGCTTGGGGATAAGAAATGGTCGGCTAACTTGTTTTGTTTCGCTTTCTGTGTTTGTTGTTGCACTGAATTTTTCCTATTTGCATGCACAGCACGGCTGTATTTTGCACTTTTAACAACGACTTTAATAATTTTTCACCTAAAAATTGCGTTGCCACGCTGATGTAAAAAGGGTAATGTTAGACTCGAAATGGCACTGTTAAACTCAATATGGCCATGTAATGCTCAATATAGCAGCTATAGAGTTTCTGGGCTTATGCACAGCAAGGCCTTTTTTGAGTTAACATACGGTGTTATGTCAAAAATAATGGTTGATTAACGCGCAAATTACAATAAGCAACGGTTTTTTGCAAAATGTTCACTTAAAGCTGTGATTTCTAAACCAAATGGCAGCTCACTCAAAGCACACAACTAATTGTTAGTTTTCTTTTTGTGTCAACAAATAGAACCAGATCGTGTATAGAGATCACTTCGAGCAGAACAGGGCTGCTCAAACTATTTAACATTTTCAAACTGGTAGTTTTTTTTTTTACCCAAGGAGTGTTTGGCATTTGCGCGTCAAGGATGTGCGGTCACACTTTCTGTAGCGCCCCTCGCCAAGCATAAAAGTTTGTCAATGTCGCTTGCTTATTTACGGTTTTGGCAAGCCGCCAGCGAATTATTAGTTAGATGTCTGTCCCACTCGCAGCAGCATCATGTACACGGTCACCTCGGAAATTTACAGTGAGACCAACTATCAGCCAGTGCGCAGCGAGGACGGCAACATCGTCTCCAAATTCCGTTTTCGTTATCCGGACGACGAGGATTGCGACGGCCGTAAGGCTGCCGTGGACAACGATGGCGATTTGGAGGTGAAGCGTCCACGGCGCGGCATCATCGAACTGGCCCATTCCGATGCCACCGAGCTGAAGCTGGTCGGTCTGCAGGTGTGGCGCGGTGCGCTCCTCCTGGCGGATTATCTGTTCCACCAGCGGCGGGAGCTGGCCTCCAGCACGATCATGGAGCTGGGCGCTGGCGTGGGACTGAGCAGCATTGCGGCCGCCATGCACAACAGCGGCCAGGTGTACTGCACGGACGTGAATCTCGGCTGCATCCTGCAGCTCCTGCGCAGCAATGTCCAGCGCAATGCGAAGCTGCTCCGGGGTCAGGTCTCTGTATTGGAGTACGATTTCCTGGCGCCCGAGTCACAGCACAGTGCCGCCCTGCGTGCGGCCATCGATGCCAGCGATGTGATCGTCGCCGCCGATGTCATCTACGAGGATGCGCTGACCGACGCCTTCGTGGCCGTCGTGGAGCACATCTTTGCGCGCGGCAGAGAGTCGGGCAGGCGCAAGTGCATCTACATGGCCATGGAGAAGCGCTACGTGTTCACCCTGGAGGACTGCGACGCGGTGGCGCCCATGTACGAGCACTTCCTCCGCCGGACGGCGCACAAGCCCTGGCTCCTGGAGCAGCTGCCTCTGGACTTTCCCCAGTACTTCGAGTACGCGCGCTGTCCGCAGCTCATCCTGATGCGCATCAGCAGCAGGGCTTGACGAGATCCCTTCTGTATAGACTTAGTAAATACACAAGCAGCGAGAAAATTGCGGTCGGGTGTGACCGACTGTGCAATACTCTTTTAGAGTGTAATAAAAAAATATGATATAAATATTATTTTGACAAATGTGAGTGGGAATGGGCACCGATTTTAGATTTTTTCTTAAAGAAATTCCCACGTCAATTAATAAAGTTAAGACTGAGTGAGATATAGATTTTGTTACGCCCCCAGTGGGCGTATCCCAAAAATATTTGTGGGATATTTGTAGGAGCTCTTCAGTAATCTGTTTAAACAAATGGTGCATATAGCTTTAAAAAAATAGTCGGTTTGCCACGCCCTCAATCTTGGGCAATCTTTAGAGGTCATCAATTCGAAATCTCTAAATTCAATATACCTACATTTTATAGGGTTGCCACGCCTCCCATGGGCGCATCCAAAAAATATTTGTAGGATATTTGGAGGAGGTCTTCAGTAATCCCACTCTACAATTGAAATGATCTATCTGTTAAACCGAGTGATTTATAAAAATCTTAACGTATTATCCTCCACGAGTTTCAAATATCTAAATATAAAATAATTTTACAAAAATTAAATAATAAAAAATATATATATTTGAAACAATTCCCAGTTGGTTGTCGTTGCGTGTTGTACTCTGTGCCGCGTTTAATCTAAGATTAAAGTTGATTTTAAGCTAATGTCATTATTGTATATATATAACCCTGAACCCTGCCGCCATCCGCGTCCATCAACGTCACAAATCCTGCATGGCCAGAATGATGTTCTCGAGCGCCTGGCGTGCGTCCGTCGCCGGGAAATGCTGCAGCACGCTGAGCGCGGCGGCCGTGTGCTTCCGCTGGAGCTCCTTGGTCTTGGCCAGCGCCGGTCCGGCGATGATCGCCTTGTGCAGCTGATCGTAGTCGATCAGATCGACGGACTTTTTGCCCGGCTCGATCAGCGCGTACAGGCCGGGATCGTGCTCCAGGTGGAACAGCACCGGGGCACTGACCAAACTGAATGTGGCGTCCAGCGGCAGGTTGGCGCACTGGAAGCTCTCCGCATCGAGGCACGCCTGCCAGGCGAGCGCCAGGTGCTTGCCGAAGCGATAGGCGTGGCGCTGCATCTGCTCGCTCTGGCCGGCCAGCTTGAGCGTCGCCTGGCAGGACTTGCCCAGCAGGCTGCCCGCGTTCAGTATGTTGCGGCACTCCCACTCCTGCTCCGGATTGCCCAGCACCTGGGCGATGGGCATCGGGGTCATCACGTCGTGCTCGTTAAAGTCGACGGCGACGCTCAGCGAGGGTCGCTGGAAGGTGCCCGGCTTGAAGGGCAGCGGATTGTTCTGTTCGTCGCGCTCGCCGATGAACTCCGATTCGGAGAAGTCGCGCACCGCCGACGAGATCAGCTCGACCACCTCCTGGTTGCGCAGGTTCGCCAGCTCGGCGCTGGAGTGGCCCAGCAGATAGTCGCCGGTGAGCAGGCCGATCTTGTTGCCAAACGACATGTCATCATAGGTGCTCGCATCCTGGCCAGCCTCCGTGCCCGTCTGCAGGTTGACCACGCTCTACGTCCGGAAACAGAACAGTTGCTTTAGAGGTTTAGAGCATTGTGAATCGATACTCACATTGTGCACCAAGTGCGAGATGCGTATCATTTCCGTGACCTCGGCGAGGGCGCGCTGCGAGTGCAGGACTCCGGCGCTTTTATCCTGCTCCACGTCCGGTATGCTGGCCGCATGTCCGCCCGCCTTGGACACCAGCAGCACAATCAGACCCCAGGCCTGCATCGTGTTCTTGCCATTGTAGAGCAGATGCCTGCGGGAGATTGGGAGAGTCGTTTTATTAGGTAATTTATTTATAAATCATCTCTTTCTAGAAAATTTGCAATTTTTATTTCTCCTCGTTTTAGAGCACTCTTTCACCTGCCGAACGCTGTTTGACAGTGTTGGATAGTGCCCCTGATTGAAAAGCGAGAACTGACTCCATTTGCGACTAGTTCATATGTCACCTTGCTACTGTTCGCCTAAGATCCTTAATCGTAATTCCCAATTCCGAGAACTGACTCCATTTCAGACTAGTTCATCTGCTGCATTGTTGCTCTTCTCCCAAGATCCTAAATGCTAATCGATGGTTTCGATTTACTCACTTGGCTGTTTTCATCAAGGGATGGGCGCTGCCCACCAGCTTGCGCAGATGCAGCGCCACATTGGCGATCTCGTCGCTGAGCAGCCAGCGCAGGCTGAGAAAGGATGTGGGATAGCCGACAATGCGCTCCGCCTCGCTCACAGCACGATTCCAGTCGTGACGCGGCGGCGGCGTTGCCTGCTTGTTGCTCGCTGTTGACGTTGCTGTCGTGCGTTGTTGTTGTTGGGTGAAAGTTGACAGCAGCGCAGGTGTGTTGCTGCGCATCAGGCACATCTGCAGCAGCTTCTGATGTTGTTGCTGCGGCATCCTGTGCCGCAGCATCTGTTGCATAATCAGCGCACCGACTCTTTGCATCTTGTACGCAAATTGGGAAACTCTATTGCACAATTTTTGGAGGGAGTTCAAATAGCTTCTTCTGCACGTCCGTCGCACGCTGCCGTTGCTGTTGCTGTTCAATCGTCAACTGTTGAAAAGTGAAATCTCTGCCGCTTGACGACTGCGGCGTTGCTGTTGTAGTTGTTATTGTTGTTGGTGTTGCTGCTGCTGCTTCTTCGTTGGCGGCCCACTTTTACAGTTGGCGACGCTGACGCCGCGGCCTGTAAACCGTTTTGTTTGTTTGCTCTTGACTCGAAAACAGGTTTTCGCTTGGCTGCCACCTGCCGCCTGCCGCACCTCCGCCCATTATTTGTTTTCGCTCATTTGTTTAGGTTTTATTGCATTCCAAAGGCGGCACAGCTGATTTCCTATCGATATATCGTTTAACCGATAGTGTGCTAATAACATAGGTTGTTGTTCACATAAGCTCGAAATTATCGGAATTTCGATAGCACAGTAGTGCTGCAGAGTGTCGCTTAATTTAATAAGCAAGTTTACTAGTTCAATTTGTATTGAATGAATGAATCACTCATTTTCGGTGAATTCAATTAGCTTTCGCTCTTAATGTTTTTGAATTACAAAAATTTTGCATACATATTTCATTAAAGTTGAAATTTATTACAAAATCAAAATTTGAAACGATTGTAAAAATTAGTTCCTTCGTTCAGTTAACTGAAAAGTTCAATCGAACAAATTCAGAACACACTCAGCGTACTGGACTTCGCTTACGACAGAATCGATATTAAAGCATAGCATACTTTTGGCCTAACCGTTGAGCTTATCAATTTTCGAAATGCCAAAAATTATCAATCATTTTAGGGTTTATTGATACCGAAGCATACTCATGTTTTATCAGTATGCAAAAGGCCTAGCAATTGTCGATTTTGTCAGTATTGTTTGGTGTTACTGTGGAAATAGCAGAAAATGCCGCGAGCGCTTAAAATCTTGTTAGAATCGTAAAAGTAAGTGTTAAATGGCTGTTATCAGTGCGTTTTTGGGTTTGGCGCATGTGCCGAGTATCTTAACGGGCCATGAATGAACCTGATTACAATTAGGCAAGCAGGCAGGCACCCTTAAATTTGCGTTAACCAGGAACAACAGCTCCTCTTTTTACGCGAGCTCTCTCACGCTCTCTGGGCCTTTGCGCACAGCAGCTAACGGTGTATGCGTGAAAAAAAAAACCCAGCTACAACGGCACTAAAAATCGAAATCGATAAGTACGCACAGCTCAGCGCGATTTGTGAGAAAACCAAATTAACAAAAAAAAAAACTAAATAAATACAAAAAAAAAGTTTCTAAATTCCACATTTGAATTATCTGTGCAAACTGGGGGCATGTCCAAGAAAAATGTTAGCTGCGAGTATTAATTGAAAAAACCAAAAAAAAAAAACGTAGCGCCAGGCACAAACGGAAAACAGATTTTCCAACGAGCATAAATCGATATCAGCAGGGGACAGACAGCCCAGTGAAAATTTTCATAAATTTTAGTCATTTTTTCGATTTTCCATTCTGGTTATGTAAAAGTGCTGAAGAGTTCAAATTTTGCTTAGATAATGTCATGTAAATGAGCTGATTTTTAAGCTAGCGCTTTAAGTATTAATTGATTACATAAGTTGTGTTTGGTCAATCATTAATTTTGGCATTTATCATTTCCCCCTTTGCCCTCTTCCGGCGCACCCCTCACGACATTTGCAGCTGCTTTAAGGTAATGTAAGGCCATTTGTTTGGAGCTCGACAAGAAACAAACGCTTCTGCTTGTAAAAATCGTCGCTTGTAGCAAAAGCTATCAGAATGCAGCCGCCGCCGCGCAAGGTAAACCTAAATACATATACAGTGGTGGAAAAAATAATAGAAACGGCATATTATAATTATTATTTTTCAAATTTATGATTAAATATAATTATTAATTAGTGTTTTGTTTTAGAAAAAAATTAGAAAAAATTGTGTCTGGCTGTCTAAAATTTCAGACTGTCAAAGAAATTAATTTTCAAAAATATAAAAATTTATTTTTTTTTGCATTTTTTCAATTATATCAAAAAAAAATTGTGCTTGGCCGTCTAAAAATGCAGACTGTAAAAAAATTAATATTAAAGAATATAAAAATTAATTTTATTTGGCTTTTGTTCAATTATATTAGAAAAAAGTTTGGCTAAAAAAATAATTTTAAAATATATAAAAATAACTTTGTTCATTTTTGTAATATTTTTATTTATTTATTTTTTTTTTTGTATTCTGCTGATATTTGTATTGAAATATGCTAAAAAAATCAATAATAAAATCACAGTGTGAATATTATTGCCGTTCTATTACTATTTCCATCACTGTATATAAAAATAATATGTGCCTGACTTGAAAAATGTTCGTTTGTCATGCAGGGTAACTATGTGAAATTCCTGAAGAATTTGCACACAGAGCAAGTGGCCAAGTTGCAGCTAAAGAATCAACATGAGTGCGATCTCCTGGAGGATATTCGCCAGTTCACCATCAAGAGATCGGCGATCGAGAAATCGAAACTCCGTCGAAAAATCTCAAAAGAAAAATACCCAAAAGACCAGCAATTAAAAGGGACGGCATGGGGGGGGGCTGGTAATTGTCCCCCCCCCCCCCCCCCCCCATCTCTATTAAATCTTAACTAAATTTTGAGAATGCCTCAGGAACATGTGGAGCGTTTGGCGCACCGTCTTGGAGGAGAACGAGAAGTTGGCACGCGCCCGCCTGGCCGCCATCGAGGTGTTCCAGCAACAGATCGCCGACGAGGCCAAGGTGCTGCGGGATTACAAGCTGGCGATCGCCAAGCGTTCCCTGGCCGGCATTGTCAACGTGCAGAAGGAGCTGCATTTGAGCGTCGGCGATGTGGACAAGACCAAGAAGTCCTATTTCGATGAGGAGCACTGTGCACACGATGTCCGCGACAAGGCCAAAGACATCGAGGAGAAGCTGAAGAAGAAGAAGGGCTCGTTCTTCCAGTCCATCACCTCGCTGCAGAAGAACAGCGCCCGGGTCACATCGCGCAAGGAGCTCCTCGAGGAGAAATCCTCCGGCGCACGCAACGATTACGTGCTCAGCCTGGCGGCGGCCAACGCCCATCAGAATCGCTATTTTACGGTGGATCTGCAGACCACTATGACCACCATGGAGAACTACGTCTTTGAACGCGTCGCCGAATATCTAATGCTGATGGGGTAAGCTCTTAGGGTGGAACAATAACTATCCGTTTACATAGTGAAACTTAGAATAAGAATAGAAGAATTCCGAATTTCTTATGGCCAGCAATTTAATTGAATCCATATAAATCTGCCTCAGTTTTAAAGCTAGCTTCATCAAATGATCTCCTCTAAAGGTCGTATAAATTTTTTCCAAGTATTCCTACTAAGAAGCAAAAAACAAAAAAAAAAAAATTTGTTTGCAATGTTTTGGTGAAAAGATTTTTTTGTTACGCCCACTAGGGGCGTGGCAAATTCACAAAATTTATATACTGATGATATCTAAAAATATTTTTCCAAAATAACAAAAGATAATTATATCTAAAGATATTTTTTCAAAATAAAAAAAAAAAAATTATTGTGCTCTGAAGGATTTGGCACATCTGCGAAATTTGGTGTATCAGATTTAGAACTGGTGGATCCATATAGATTTTATCAAAAAAAATCTTTTCACCAAAAAATTGCAAACAAAATTTGAATTTCCTGATTTTTCCTTTAGAGAATGTGCTAGGAACTCTAATTAAATTCGCTTATTGTACGCAGTCGCACGGAGCTGCTCACCTGCTCGGCCACGCAGAATAGCTTCGGCAAGATCCGGGACCAGGCGCAGCAGCTGACCCGGGAGTACAATCTGCAGTGCTGCTATCTGTTCTATCCGGTGCTGAAGCAGCACATCCAGTACGATTTTGAGGCGTGCGACAATGATCCGGTGCGGAAGGTGACCGCCGAGCACGAGTCGGCGGCGGAGACGCTGACCAAGGAGGCCAGGAATCTGGCCAGTCGTGTGGTCAAGGAGAACGCCTCGATACGGGAGCATGCCAAGAAATTGGCGCTGTGCCAATCGATGCGGGATGCGGGCCAACGCACCGATCCCAATGACCCGAACGGACCCGATCTGGACACGAAAATCGACGAGTTCCGCGATCAGATACGTCGCTCCGAGACGGAAAAGGCCAAGGCGGAGGCGTGCCTGCAGTGTCTGCGCGACGGCGGCATCAACGTGGACGAGTGGCTCCAGGAGGCGGAGATTATGGGCGTGCAGGAGCTGACGCGCTCGGCCAGCTCGATATCCATGCGCACCGATGCCTCCGGCCAGGGCGAGAATCCCAGCTCCGATTCCTTCTACGACAGCGACAAGGAGGAGGCGGCCGGTGGCGCCAGCGTCGTTGCCACCAAGCCCAAGGCGGAGCAGCAGCAGCAGCTCTCGCGGGATCGCACCTTCAGCGACAGCGAGGAGGAGACCGAGGAGCGGGAGCGGGAACGGGCACCTCCCGCTGCTGCGGCACCGGTGCAGAGTGCCGGCGGCTGGGAAGATCCAACCGAAGTCAATTGGGACGAGGCCGACGACGACAAGGACGAGCCCATTGTGCCCGAGCCCAAGGAGGCGATCTTCAAGTGCACTGCGCTCTACAGCTACACGGTAAGCGGGAGAGAGCGAGAGAGAGAGAGTGTGAGAGAGAAAGAGAAAGTGAGAGAATGAGAGAGTGTGTGAGAGAGAGAGAGAGAGAGAGAGGGGAAGAGAGAGAGAGAGAGGGGAAGAGAGAGAGTGGAGAGAGAGAGAGAGAAAGGAAGAGAGAGAGGGAAAGAGAGAGAGTGGAGAGAGAAAGAGAGAGAGTGGAGAGAGAAAGAGAGAGAGAGTGTGAGAGAGAGCGAAAGAGAGCGAGAGAGAGCGAGAGAGAGCGAGAGTGGAGAGAGAAAGAGAGAGAGTGTGAGAGAGAGGGGAAGAGAGAGAGTGGAGAGAAAAAGAGAGAGAGAGAGGGGAAGAGAGAGAGAGAGAGAGTGGAGAGAGATAGAGATAGAGAGAGAGCGAAGAAAGAGAGAGAGTGGAGAGAGAGAGAGAGAAAGATAGAGAGAGAGAGAGGGAGGGAGAGTGGAGAGAGAGAGTGAAGAGAGAGAGTGAAGAGAGAGAGTGAGAAATATATAGAGAGAGGGAGGGAGAGGGAGAAAGTAAGAGGGAGAGAGAGCGAGAGAAAGAAAAAGAGAGATAGAGATCCAATTACCAATAAAAAACACAAGTTTTCAAATTTTAAAAATAACACACACACAATTCACTGAAATCACCAAAAGTCCAAAAGACCCTACTTGAATTCATGAGAATCGCATAGAGGGGTCTACATTGCACAGCTACACAATTAACATAAAGCTGTAAGACTACAGACGACATTTTCTTGAATAACTTCTGTGAATTGTTGTGTATTGTTAACAGCTTTACAAATTCTACTGGACACAAAATGAAAAATTTGATCGAGTTGCATATATAACATAGATAAATCAATGTTTTGATATTTGTTTACTGTACTAATTTAATTTAATTGTTCAGTGTATCTGTTATGTTTAAAAACGATATCGAATACCTAATTTTTTGTGTCGCCTGCAGGCTCAGAATCCCGACGAGCTGACAATTGTTGAGAACGAGCAGCTCGAGGTGGTCGGCGAGGGGGACGGCGACGGTTGGCTGCGCGCCCGCAATTATCGCGGGGAGGAGGGCTATGTGCCGCACAATTATCTGGACATCGAGCAGGACGCGGCTGGGGTCGCCTTCAACGGTAGTTCTGGCAATCAATTGCGCTCACAAATCTCATTCTCATCTGTCGATTATACTGTTGACAATGAAGATCAAACGGTGGACTCAATGCAATCGCCCGACCAGGTATCGGTCATAATGGCGCCGCAGAAGCGCCTCAAATCCGACGTTGAATGGTGCATTGCGCTCTACGACTACGACGCGACCGCCGAGGATGAGCTCACCTTCGAGGAGGGCGACAAGATCAAGATCATCACGAAGACCGCACACGGTGTCGACGATGGCTGGTGGGAGGGCGAACTGGATGGCAAGTTTGGCAATTTCCCCTCCCTTGTCGTTGAGGAGTGCGACGAGCTGGGCGAGCCGCTGAGCGATGGCGGCGACGAGTCTCCGCCGCCGATGGAGCCGCCCAGTTTCTCATTGCCGCCGGCGCCCGCTCTGCCGCCAGAGTACGCCCACGAGCTGTCGGACATCACGGAGGACATGTTCGGCTCACAGGACACGGCAGGTGAGTCCATCAATCAATCAACACTCTCTCAACTCTGACATTTTTTTTTTCTAATTTGCTCGTGCTGCAGACGAGGATAGGGACAGCGGTTATATTCCCAATGGCGCTGCGGCACCGAACGTGCCTCCGCCAGGTAATTGCGCCCGGCCTTGGCCATAAAACTACACACTTTCCTCTCTTCTCTGTCTCTCTCTCTCTCTCTCTCTCTCTCCCCTCACTTCAAGCTCACCACATACATATTTATATTTCACTCAAATATCGTTTTCCTATAGAACAAAACATAACTTGTATACTCCTTCACGAGGTGTATAGGGTATATTGGATGGGTTTCTGCAATGTCTGTCTGATTTTTTTAAATTTGTGGAAATTTAATCTACATAATATTACAAAACAATTTTTTTTTATGAAAAAGTACTGAAGATCCAAAGATTTTCTAAAAGTTATACAAACATAATTAGAGCTTAAATCTTATTTAATTTTTTTCATTTTAAAAAAGTTACTAACATTTTTTTTAGAAAAATAACAACGTAAATTTTTTTTTAGAAAAATTACTGAAGATCTAAAGATCGCACAAACATTTTTTAGAGTTAAACAAAGTTTTATAGACTTCAATAAATATATATTTTTTCAATTGAAATATTCAAATGAAAATCCATTTCGAAGGTGTTACCGTGAACGAGTATTGCGCAGTCGGTTACATCCGACTTCAATGTTTCTTGCTTGTTTTGTAATTCACAAAAGGGAAAATACTCGAAAGTACTGTTATACCTGCTTCTATATTCTCTAGAGGTACCTTAACTTGAACTTGAACCTCAAGTGCAGCTCGTCCAACAACTACTAACCACCACCACTAACAACCAATAACTACCTCAACCACCTCAACCACCATCACTGTAACTGTACTCCAGAAACACACTCCGTTTAATGTGCTATCTTCATCGATCGAATTTAATTGTGTTTGTTTATTTTTTTTCAAAGTGTCCTAAGCAAGACAAAAAGCTAAGAACTATACTAAAAAAAAGAAAACAAAAAATTCTTTACAGTGTACTTTAGGCTGCTTAAGAACGTGTCTCCTCGTGTGTTGGTGTTACCTGCTATGCTACTAATTACGATTTTCTACAAATTTCCATTTTGAATTTCCAATTTTTCCACCAGCTTGACTTGGTTTTTGAAACAACTAAACTAACTTCCCAATTTTCTTCGTATATTTGTGTGTATTTTATTGGCACCGAATTTTAACTTGTTGGCATATTTTTATAATCACGATTTTGTAATTTTACTTACTTTTCGCTAAGTGTAAACCAGCTTGTCGTACTTTAAATGGTTACCCAAAATTTCCACTTTCTTATATGTGTACCTATATAGGTATCCTGTATCCTACTACTACTACTATGTCTGCGTTTGCTGTCTATATATTTAAAATGATGTTATTTACTGCTAATCCAAAATACTTGAAACATTTGTAGATTGAACTATTTGTGGTATTCCAGTTGGCAGCTAATTTGGTAGCTTTGCTAACTAGCTAGCTTTACTAACTTCTTAGCGTACCTAGATAAATTTGCTAACTGTTTAAGTTTTGCGAAAATTTACCTCATTTAAGCAATTAAAAAAAATCTAGTAAAGCTAGCAAGTTAGCAAGTATATATTTTTTACTTTTGTTTATTTTTTTATTATACACGTTCTTTAAGTTTGACCCAAAACTTCCGCAAAATAAAATTGCTCGAATCGGGAGTGTTTCACTAGCAGCTACCCTGTAAAGTAATCCATATCTGATATGCGCAAATATTTGAATGCAACGTATGCATTTTCTAGGTTTGGCCCTTTCTCTGATATATTAAAAAAAAGTTTTTTAACTAACATTTTTCTCAATTTTGTGGGTTTAAACTCTGAAACTTTAAATATATATTTATTTTACTTTATTTGTGGACCTACGTATAGCATGTGCATGCGTCCCAATCAAAACCCTAAGAACCTCAAGTGTATCTATAATTGTAAATATATATAATTTTATTTTCAACTTGATTTCCCTAACCTTTAGTATATTAACATGTCTCTTACGAGTTAAAGATATTGTACCTTTGTTTGAGTCTCCCACTTTTAATTAAGATTTCACCGCTCTACTCACTTGATAAAGGGTTAACAAATAATAATTAATGCGAATTTATCAATTGAAAATCGGGTAATGAACAAATTGACTAAGAACAAATATTTCTCTCTCCTTTATATTTAATGCTAACTCAGTGCTTATACAAGAGCCTGGCATGGAGGTAACTACTTACAATATATATAGAAAGTAACCAGAAGAAAAAAAAACATCTACTAACTACAAACTACTTACAATATATATAGGAAGTAACCAGTAGAAAAAAACATCTACTAACTACAAACTTCTTACAATATATATAGAAAGTAACCAGGAAAAAAAAAAAAAAAAATGTATATAGAAAGTAATTAGAAACAAAAATGTTTCTCTCCATTTCAGGACGATTTCAGTGACGATGGGCAGCCGCCGCCGTCGCTGCCGCCGCCGCAGCTGGCCAAGGTTGAGGGCGGTAAGGCGGTGAAAGGGGCGGGCGGCACTGCGAATACTTTGAACTTAGGTATGGCACAAATAATTGTTACCGCTGCAACCCCAATGGTTGAAGACGGTGCCGATAAATCTTTCCCACCAGTAGGAGAGAGCGATCAATCACAATCGTCAGATAAGCAGCCGGCAAAGGAGCCGCAACCGGATGTGGATAAAAAGCCGGACATTGTGCCGAAGCCGAAGACGGCCAAAGTGGCGGACAAAAAGCAGCCGCCGGCTGCGTCAGCTGCCAAAGAAGGTAATGGCGGTCAGGTGGCGGCGAACACTGTAACCATAACACTGACAGAGTATCCTCCTCCATCCTTGCAAGCAGAGGACAAGCAGTCATTGTCCGACGATGGCAACGACACGGCCGGTGTCGATGTGCCCGTGCTCCAGCAGCCGGAGGATCCGTTCATCGAGAAATCCGCAACGGGTGCTGGCCAAGCTGGCGGCGCAGCGGCTGAAGCTGCCAGCGCTGGATTTGAGGCCGATTTTGAGGCCAATTTCGATGCTAACTTTGACGATGCATTCGCCAGCGCCACTGGAGGCGGGGGCGGGGGCGGAGGAGGCGGTGGCGGCCAGTCGAGCGAGCTGGACATGAATTGCGAGGCGCCAGTCGAGGATGTTATTGAGGCGCCCAAACAGGTGGTCGGCGGCCGGGCGAGCATACCCGAGGAATTGGACTCGAATCAATTGGCCCGCCTGGAGAACCTAAAAGAGTCAAATGCCTAAATGGCCAAAATTGAAATTGCTGCTCCACCAATTGGCTAATTAAATGTTGTATGTTATATATATATATATATTAGGCACACAGACAAGAGCACGATACGTATATACGACTATATAACCCCGGATTGGCTGAAAACCAAACTGTATTCATTTAAGCCAAGCACTCTTCGCACATTATCCGACAAATCTGAGAAAGAAATGAACAAGAATTATACGAAAGAGAATCGAATACAACGATGCCAGCTCAATGAACCCAATGCACATTAACTGAATAATATACATATTAAGCGAATATATATTTATCAGTTTCTAAAATATATTGTGTGTATTATCGAGCGTTGTAATTCTCTCAGTCTCTGAAACGGATCTTCGAATATCAGTTAATAATCGAGCAATAATAATTAACATATGTACGTGTATATATCTAAGTCAACTACATATAAATACGTATTCTAGTTTAATATATACAATATACATATAATTTAAATTCTGCTTAATTAACAGCTATCGATAACAGCCAAAAAAAAATTAAAACTAACTCATAGTCAAATATTTAACGTTCTGTTGCAAAAAAAAAAAAATATATATACTCATTGTTAGCACTGGGAATTGTGCAGGCCATAGACAATTTCCTTAACATCTAGTTTGCTTTAAATATATGTAAATACATGCAATCAATTATGTGTATGTATTCATTAATAATGTAATGTTGTACACTGTTATTTAAAGTCTAGGTAATTGTTTCGTGTCTTTCAGAGCGAACTAAGCTTAGTTAAATTAATTCTTGGTTGACTATACCTGAAATGCCTATTCACTTTTTGCGAATCATTCATAGTTAAAAATACTGATTATATGGTATGAACAGCTCTAGAGTTCATTTAAACAAAAATATTGATACAAAAATAAAATTATTGAAATATACCGCAATTGTATTGTATGTTATTTTCCAGTGAGATAATTAAAGTTCATGTCATAAACAAACTTCTGTTTAAAGGACTAATAAATAAATTAACACTTCAAAGCAGTAATTTAATTGACTTTTACTTCAACTTACATCAAGTCAGATATGTCAAAAATAATTTGTGTTTATTAATACTAATAATTAAATATATGTATATATATATAAATATTTTATTATTTGTTTTTGAGAAAATAACAGTTTTTTGTTGAATTCGAATTTAGATTTTTCTCATACACCAAAAATTAAATTTAAATAACTCTGTTAAAACTGTTTATGTTTGATATTTATTATTATTATTATTTTATTATATTATATTCTTTTTAAGTGTTTGCTTCAGATTAGTTCTGCTTTTAAAATGAATGCAATAAAAAATTTTGCTCTTTTCTTTAAAAAAAAAAATTCAAAATATCATTGTTAAAGGTCGCTTTTAATAAAATCGGAAGGAAAACTTCCTTTAGAAAAATATAGAGCACTTACCAGTTTTCCGTTCAGAGCCTTTATACTTGTATTTATCCGTCGTAAGTTAAACCCAGTTTATATTAAATTTTTTCCATATCTTTATTCGTATTCGCTTCATTTGCAATATTATAATAATTATCTTGGTTTGGATGTTTCCCCATTGTCGTTACTTGACGCATTTTATTTAGCATTCAACTTAATTTTATAGGTTTCTCTTTGGTTTTTTGTTTTTGTTTTTGTTTTTGTTCTTTCTGTAACATTTATTGCGTGTTTTTATGTGTGTATTTATTTTCTTTATACGCTATAGATATTTCATTATATTATTTTTTGTTTGTTTTTTTTTGTTTTTTTGTCTTTAGTTTTATTTATATAACGAAATTAACACAGTCAAAATTTGTGATCAGTGATCAATCATTACATACGCATTACGTTTTTTTTAAATTATTTTTTGTTTTTGGTTTTTATCTCTTCTTTTAATTGTATGTTATTTTTGCATTTTCCTTTGGTTTTATTTTGTTTTCAAACAGTTACATAATGCTTGCTTAACTACTATTTTTTGGGGTATTTTTAAGTGGGTTGATTATTTTGAGCAACGGAAATGTGCAGTATATGATTGAAAAACCAAAAATATAATACCGATGTCTGAGAGAGAGAGTATTGAAAATATAATTGACGAGAGGTCGATCTGTGTTAGTGAGAAAATAAAATAAAAGAATTGAATTAATTATTTAAATGGAAATTATGAGAAGAATTGACTGCTCTGTGGGAGTTTTTCTCGCTGGCTGCTGACATGGTGATATAATAATAATCATAACAAATATTCATTTATTGCAATTAGGAACTTTTTTAATGGACGGATAAAAAAAAATTATAGATACGTTATTGCAGCTACATATACATAAATATAGTAGCTGTCGTGGTGTGTGTGAAAGATCTGTTAAAGTAAATCTCTGAAAAAGAAAATGCAGTAAAATTTCAAGTTTGCAGCTGGCGGAAGTTGGCAGCGAGTTGTGCAAAAAGGATTTTCTTTCTCTGTTTTTTTTAAGGAATCTTTGCTGTTAACAATAATTGAGCAACAAATCAAATTAACAATTAGATAACAAGACTTAAGTTTTATATAATTATTGAAATGCTTTTTTTGAAGTATTTCGTTAAAGTGCTTAATTTTTTTTTCACATGGTGCTCGCTTGAAAATTTGCTGACAACTGAAAGCGAATCAATGTCAAAAAGATGTACAACCATAATTATGTTTGAATGTGTGTGTGATTGTGTGTGTGTATTCAATTTTATATTGCAAGTTATTTTGTGCAATTTTCCAATCATGTTTCGTATTGTATTGGGATTACGGTTTCTATATTTCAATAATTATAATTGTTTCATTAACATTTTGTTTTTATTATTTTTTTTTTAATATTACTTTGGGTTGCATTTAAAAAATGTTTGGTGCGCTTTTATGAATGGAATGTGTATGTGTGTGTATGTGTGTGTGTATCTTGAACTAAATGCCTTAAGTTTTTAACTGTTTGCTTATCTAAATACTTTAGAATTTCATTTTGAGACCATCATACATACATATATAATATACATACATTATTATACATAATATATATACACAATGTAATTATTACATCATGTACATACATGTAACTGTCATATCATATGCATATATGTATATGTACTCGTATATGTGTGTACATATCGTTTCTCATATTCATATTTATTTGCTTGTTTTTTTTTTTTATAAAACGCTGATGTTGGTGCCGCCCTCTAAAAAAACGGCACCAAAAATGCTTTAAACATTTCTTTGTTGTTGTTGTTGTTTTTTTCCACTTTTTTTTTGTTTTCTTATTTTTTGTGTGTATATATTTTTAAAGGGCTTGTGTCATTATTTGTCCTAAATGCTTTGCCTCTCTTGTTGCTGTTTCAATTTTTTGTTTTCATCAATTTTTATAAATATACTCTTAAATATTTCCATTAAAAAATTTCACTATAGCCAACTAAATTTGACAAATTATTAAATTAACTAGATGTAGAGTAAAAAAGAATATGAAAACTAAATACATTAACTTAACTCTTGTTATTTTTTGTTTTTCAAAAATTTCTCAGCTATTTATCTGTGTTTTTTATATAACTAAAATGTTTTTTGTTTTTTTTTTGGAAATACGCTCCGAAACCGTTGAGCAGCTATTTGTTGTTGTTGTTGTTATCTTTTTTGCATAGAATTTAATTACATTACGTTCAACGGATAAATCTCAATATAACGCTTATGCATTATCCGTTAATTTTTTGTCGTTCTTCAATTTATAAACATTTTGATTTAACTATTTTTTATTTATTTTAAGTTTTTGTTTTTCTTTGCATTTCTCGGTACTATAATTGAATTCCGACACCTGTATAGCTACAAAATATATGCCAGTTATACCTATATATTCATGTTTTTGTTTTTTCTTTATCACCGATTTCACTTGATGTCGAGTTGAGTTGTGCTTTCATTTTCTGCCTGTTTCTAACTATGTACTGAAAAATTGTGTTTCCTAAGAATATTTTTCTTTGCTGCTTTCACTGTTTTTTTTGTTCTTTGAAATTTGTTCTTTTTTTTTTATTTATTTGTGTAAATCAATTGCTGTTGCTTTATCTCAAATCCATTTAGGTAAGTACTTGGCTCAACTGATACAAAAAATCCTAGGTAAAAGTTCAATTGCTTAACTTTTACTCAATTTATATGTGAGTTTGTGTGTGTGTGTGTCTAGAAAGTTAATAAAGTAATTTTCGCTTGTTGTTTTTTTTTTTTGCTATATGTAGTTCTGTTGGATTATTATTAGTTAGGTTATGTTAGGATAAGTGTGTAGGTGTGTTTGTGTGTGTATTTAGGGTAGCTGTTTCCCGATCTGTATAGATTTAGCTATATGCTGTTTTTTTGTCTATAATATTATTCTTCGTTTTTCAACATTATCGACAGTCTTGCGCCTAGAATTGTAATTTCTTTTGCTTATACTGCCAGTGTTCCTTATTATGGGAGTACTTTTTTGTATATAAAATTAATTGTTGTTTTTTTCATTTCTTTTCTTATTTTTGTTTGGTTTACATATAAAAAACTCGTGCTACATATAGGTGCTTAAATACGTCATGTTATTGTATATACTCATTGCATAAAGTACATTCATACACATACATATATTAAATATATATATTAATATATATATATGTATTATATGCAGTTGTCTTCTATATAATAGGTATATATGTTTGTGTCTGACTATCATATTATCCATATACATAAATGTTTAGATGCTACCTCAGCATTAGATAAATATGTGTATATATAGCCTCAGCTAACTGTACAAAAAACTTTAGCCCTAGTTATAGCGCTGATTCATACTTAACATACCTAATTAAATTAAAATTGATGATATATATGTATATATATATTTTTTTTTGTTATGGTATTTGTGATTTCGTTAAACTTATTCAGTATTGTGCTAGGTTTTGGTATTCAAACTAAAACTCACCTTTCAACTAAATAACTCGAGGAACTTTACCAAAACTTTCAATATGTGTTGGTGTGTGTGTGTGTGTGTGTGTGTATGGTATACTAAGCTTATTTAAATGGTGCATTGTTTACATGTATATGTTTATGTATCTGCTAGATTAATCGCTTTATTGACTGCTTGAACTTGTGTCTGATTTGCATTAACTAGTTGTAATTACATTTAATTAACTAATTTTAATTAATTGTTATTTCTCTTGCGAAGTTTTGCTCCTACTTTGCTTTTTTCATAATGTTCTCCTCAGTTTATATACAATTTAAAAATAAATATTCTTGAATCTCCTCCTCCTCATCATTAAATCAATTAGCTAACAACTATTTGTGATCCTTATAGACTAGGTTCTTTTTAGGCAGTTTCATTCAAATTTGTGTACATATTTCTATTTTTATTTTTGTTTTAATTATTTCGATTTGTAATTCTTCTATTGATTTTACTTTGCATTTTAAAATTGTGCCGCAAAGTTTTTGTTTTATAATTTTTCTTGTTAGTGTGCAATTAAAATATTTGGTTGTCCCTCTTGTTGCGTTATAAAATTAGTGAAACTAAAATCTTTTGATTAAAATTAGAATTATATCAACTATTTTTTGCTTTTTTATATGCCCGATGCATTTCCTTACAAAAAGTGCCCTTTGAAAGTAATTCATAAAAATTTTCTTTTCTTTTTCTGTGTATAAATTTGATGTGCAAATTATTTTAAAAATGTTCTTTGTTTTTTTTTATAGATATTATGGTCAAGTAGTAATAAATTGTTTTGTTTTTTATCCGTTTTAAATTAATTAAATGATTTGATTAATTTGAAAATTTGTTGTTTTCATTTCCTACAAAATTTGGCAATTTTTCTTGGAAGCGCTAAAAAGTGGTCAGTTTTGAAAAATCAAGAAACATATTTGGGTATTATAGATGAAGTGCATATACATATATACTATATAAATATATAGGTATATAAATTTCGTGTGAAAAGGGTTTTTAAAACCATAAACTAAATTTAGTTTTTGCCTAAGTTAAGGAAGACCATTTGACTGTCTGCTTAAGGGAAGTAATGGCAAAGAAAAAACGATTTAAACAAATGGAAAATTAATTGAAAAAATCTCAAGTTTTTTGTTTCACTTTTTGGTTTGTTTTTCATTTTATGTTTTCTATATATTTTTTTATATTAACTTATGTCAATTGCATCGGGTGTATTAAAAATTTGAATTATGTGAGTCTGAAATAAATTTGTTTGACTGTGCTGTGTTTTCTATTTGTTCCGTTTATATTTTTTGTTCATTGTTCATTAAACTCTATGTTGCATTATCCTTTTAATTATATACTATATAATTTGCTTATTCTTCTGCTGCTTCGGCGCCTTATTCACTTTATATTTTCTAATATTTGCTATACTGCTGCTTTTGATTATTCATCGTGTTGTTGTTGTTGCTCCTTCCGATTCTTCATTATTTATGCTATATATATAATTTTTTTTTTGCGTAAATCTATTTAACAATATTCTTTGCTCTCGTCCGTAATATGTGTGTCCTTCTTTGCTTATCCTTTTTAGTTTTAGTATTTAACAATAATATGTTTTGTATTTGCATTTGTTTTTCTTTTTTTCATATCGCTAGTTAAAATTAGTTTTGGTTAATTGTTATTATTATTTTTGTTTTTTTGGTTTGTTTCTATTTTTTTTATTTTAATTTATTTTTGTTGTTTTTCAGCGCCTTGCACAGTTTGACTCTCTTGTGCGCTGTTGTCACTTTTCGCCGTCGCCTCCTTGGGGGGCGTGGCCATCTATTCCTCCCCGAGCAAGACCAGATCGTCGGCAACGACATCGCTCACGTGCAGGTAAATGATCCAGTACATCAGATTGAAGCAGACAAAGCACACGGGAAACACAATGCGCGAGTATTTGTCGATATCCGAGGGCGTAATGCCCAGCAGCTTGTTAATATCCTGCAGGAGAACCAGGAAAAAAATGATATTGTACAACAGTATATAGTATAACATATTAAAGTAAAATAATGTATATTTAAACAATGAAAAACTAATTAAATTGGGGATTTTACTATATTCAACTTTCAATGAAAAAACAATAAAAATTAAAACACCATTAAAAATTGTGTTTTTATTTTTATAATCTTTCTTAAATCAAGTATAGAATACAATTAAAGAATTTGATTGAAGTAAAGAAATTTATTCGAATTAATATTAACATAGCCATAACTTACAAAAAAAATATTAATATTTAACTCTAGTATGAGAATTATAAAGTATATATATAGTTTATAATATCACCAATATGTTTTTAACATTTTTTTAAAATTATTTTTAAATCGATGAATTATGTAAATAAAAAATCAGAGTAAAATTACTCAGAGTAAAATTAAGTTTTTTAATTCTAATATGATCAGCATTAAATTTATCCGATAAGTTTTTGAAATTTGTATTTTTTAAATATTGAAAAAAAAACATATACTATTTATTATTTAAAAATTAAGTAGTTGGTATAAAATTTTCTAAAAATTTAAATAAAAATTAAAGCAGGATTTAAAATGCGTATGCTAAAAGTTTTCACACTTTGTAGATTAGGTACAATTTTTAAAAATAAAAAATGCTTCTCAAATAGCACACTAATTTTTTTCCCAGTCTCAGGAGGGGAGCAAGTAATTTTCTTGTGGTATGACCTTTACCTTTTTTACTTTGCCCGGATGTAAGAGATGTGCGGGCACTGCCGCCTCCGGATCGCCGCCAGCATCGGGCGGACCGCCACCACCGCCACCGCCGCCACCGCCACCGCCGGGTCCAGCGCCGCCGGGCGCTGGGCCGGGTCCATGGGATTGGGGGCCGCCACGGCCGCCGTTAACGGTATTCTCCAGGGTGCCGCCCTTGGAGTGTGCCTTGGGGTCGTGGACCTTGAATCTCACCTCCTGGAACAAGGGTCCCACTATCGAGCAACCGCGCGTACCAACGTTTTGTTGGATATTTGAAAAGCCGATTGGGCGGTTACTCACTGTTTGTTTGGGCGCATGCGGATGACCATGGCTGTGGGCATGATGACCATGCCCATGTCCATGCTCAGGACCGGGTCCGCCTCCGACATTCGGATTCGGATTGGCCTGCTGCTGCACACCATCTAACTGTTGCTTTTTCTGCTCAGCTATCTTTTGGATCGCCATAAATCTTTGTTTTCGCATTTGAATTCGTTTTGCCATATAGCCGACGGTGGCGTATTCTACGATTGCGATATGATATTGGATATTGGATACAGTATCGAATTGATGTATTTTTTTTTTTTTTGTCAGTTCATTAAGAATTGATTTCAATATTATGGTTTTTTGATTTTTGATTTTTTTTGAATGCAACAATTTTGATTTGAATGGGGGCAAACGGACGGTTGCGGGCGGTACGTGGAGGTGGGTGGGGAGAGAATTAATGCGGATGCACAAAAATTTTGAATCAGTTGACGTTTCCACATGAGTTTTTGGATGATGATTTGTTGTTGTTGATAGTTGAATAAATTGGTGGTTGTTGTTGTTGTTATTGTTGTTGTTGTTGTAGTTGTTGTTGTAGTAGTTGTTGTTGTTGTTGTTGTAGTTGTTATTGTTGTCATTAGTTGAATTGTTGCACAGTTTTGTAATTTTGAAGTACGGTTTGGAACGGTATGTGGGGAAAATGGAGCGTTTTTTTGAAATATATTAATTTTTTTCGTTTGTTTTGGCATTCATTTTGTAAATGTTGATGTAGATATATATAGATACATAAATTTGTTTATGCAAATATATCATATATAAGAAGAGAGATGAATAGAAAAGAATTTGTGATTTATATAAGAAAATTTTGATATATGAAAATATATGTGTGTATATATGAAGTTTTGTTGGTGGAATATTAAATCAAAAGTGGAAAGGTTTTAGTTTGGGGGTAAGCACTACAGAGGATAATAAGTCAGAATATGACAGTCGAGTCGGCTCGACTTGGCAGATACCCTTTACCAAGGAACTAAAGTGGCCAAATAAATGTAAATTTTCAGGTTTTTATATAATAAAAAAAGATAGTTGTAATTAATATAATAATAATTATATATTTTATTAGGACACCATCAGACTTTTATATTCATACTTTTATCGGACTTTTGAATAAGAATTGGAAATACCTTCATTTATTTGCACCACTTTCCAGGGTATAGGGTATAAATAATCAACGTCACTTGTGTGTGTGTTTGCTTTTGTTGTTGTTCTTGTTGTTGTTGTGGGTTGTTAAATAAAAATTGAATAAATTCATATTCTGTTCGTTAGCCAAGCAACAAAAAAAAGTTGTGAGAGAAGCAAGTGTAATGTGTGTGTGTATAAGTATGTGTGTGTGTGTGTGTGTGTAAGAAAGAGGTAAATGCAGACAGAGAAAGATAGATAGAGAACAATAAAGGTGTAACGCTAAATGGTTGTGTGTGTGTGAGTGTGAGTGTACGTGTGCGTGTGAGTGTACGTGTGTGTGTGTGTGTTTCTGTGAGTATATATATGTGTGTGTGTGTGTGTATGCGCTTGTCAGTTTCTGTCTGTCTGCTTCTGATGTTTCTGTTGCTGTTATTGTTGTGAAATGAGTGAACGAACAAAAAAAAAGTTAATTTGTTGGCCAAATGGTTTATGTATAAAATATTATTTTTTTTTTATATCTGCAGTTGAGACCATCATTCAAGGAAAATGTTCCTGTGCGTGCCTTAAATGCAAATTCATTGAACAATCGCCTGTGTAGGGGACACACACATTTCCAGCTTTTTTCGTTTTGCCACGATTTGAATAATATAATATATATGTTTAATCCTTATGGGGTCGCAGTTCGTTAAACATGCACAGATTGTATATATATAAACAGGAAGCAAGAGAACTGTACTAAATAAATATATATGTAAATATATATGTGTAGTCAAGGACCTACACTTGAGATATAAGTTATAATGGGTGCTCTATTCTTTTCGACGGACTGATTGAAGAACAAAGGGAAGTGAGTAAAAAATATTTTTTTTTTTTTTGTATTTAAATGGAACAAGTAACGAACAAGTTTACTTACCCTGTCCCAGAGGTCGCCTTTGCTGTAAATGCATAGAAACAGAAACAGAAAGAGACCATCTATCATATCTTACCTAACCTCAGGAATTCGGTACATTATATTGCCATGTGTCAAAACATTTGTGCTTGTCATGTCTGTGGTGCAGACTTGGCAAGCCAAATGTTTTTTTTTTTCGAATTTATATATTCACAATCAGGGCAATATTTTCTAATTATTTATTTTTGAGGTTTGACGCTGTCTCAGACTGAATTCACATCAGCTACACACAACGTCGGCACTTGGTCTTCTTGGACTCTATTTACAGTGTACTGTGTTCTGTTTTTTTATTTCTTTTCTTTTTTTTTATATATTTTTTTATTCAATTCAATCGCGACTCAAGCCAGGTGTGACGCAAGGCATGCTGGTATCAATTTTATTTTATGCGCTCGGTTTTAGCTCGTACCCCTGGGCTGGAGATTTAAGGATCGTTGTGTTTTTTCTGATTTCATTTTTTTCTTTAATGTTCAGTTAGTAGCTGTAGTTTAGGCTGTTCGTTGGCTTTGCGTAAGAGTGGAAGCTGGGCGTATATTAATATCTGGGTACCATTACAGGTTGAAATGTGTTCGCTCATGTGCATTTTCTATGCATTTATCATGTTGAAAAAATTTTTTTCCTTTTAAGTTTTTTTCGGTTGTAATTTGTTTTGTTTTTTTTTTTTCTGGGTGCTTGGAACACAATGTCAACCTGAGGCGACTACAAAAATACGTGTACGAGATTTAAGCTAAAAGGCTAAAATAATTTTTTGGCATAAAAACTTTTTTGCAGAAGCATGCTTCGAATATTAATTTTTTTTTTGGGTATTCTATAAGCTCAGCTTGTGTATTTAACTAGCTGTATTTAGTGCACTATGTGTGGGTGTATGTGTAGCTGTGTGTGTGTGTGCGTGTGTGTGTGTGTGTATGTGTGCAAAACTTTTCGCTTGGAAATTTTGTGCCCTTACTGTTGTTGTTGTTGGTGGGCAGCGCGCGTATCTATGAATTTGCATACATTTTCTTTAGATGATAGTTGCATTGTTTTCTTTGTATAGAAAAATTAACAAGAACATACAAATACGAAAAAAGAGATTTTTTTTGTTTTCTGGAATTTTTTTTTTTTTTTTGCATTGTTGTTGTTGACCTGAGTTGAGAGTTTTTGTAGGTAAGTGTGAGTTGTTGCTTAAGATGTTAGGATTTTAAGAGAGAAAGTTAAAGTTAGAGCATTGGACTGGACTGTAGTAAAATTGTTTGAAATATATTCGTAAGCCAATTTTCATTATTGCTTTGTTTTTTTTTTAATTTTGATAATATACATTGTAAATATATTTCAAACATGCATATATATATATATGAATAAAAATGTTAAGTATTTTTTTCTACTTCCAGCATTAAATGAATTTGTAGAAATTGAATAGAGTTTTGGGGAAAAGTTATTGAGCAATTAAAATCTACTCAAAAATATATTGTGTGTGCCAACTTCAAGTAAATTGAATTTAATAATTTACTTGAACTTGTACTTTTCGGTTTTGTTGCTGTAAAAATAAAAGACTGTTGAAAGTAAGTGTATTTGTATCTGTGGTATTTTTGCTGCAAAACGCTAAGCGAAGAACAGTGGCAAAGTGTGATGTTTTGGAGTTAAGAGTTAAGTTTGGCATTTTGGGCTGGTTCAAAAGCCTTTCGCCAAGTTCAAAAAAACGAGAAGGAAAACTTAAAAATAATGAAATAGAGTTGTGATAGAAAATTTAAAAAAAAAAAAAAATAAAGCAACACACAAAATTCAAGGGTATGTGTGTTTCGTATTGGATGCTTGTGTGGTGCTGTGTGAATTAATGGAATTATTGTATTGGCTACTTGATTTGGTTTGGTTTTGAATTTTTTTTTGGTTGTTGTTAGTTTAGTTTTTTGTTTGGTAAATGTTTTCGCTAGAATTTGTTTACCCAGTAGACTGGCAAAGACCATAACGAAGCATGTTCCCAGATAGACGTCAATCGATTTGACGTACGAAATCTTTGGCAGCGCTGCGTTTGTTGACGACATCAATGTGGTCATTGTCAACACGGTTGTCACACCGAGCGCCACACGCGCCGGCGTTGCATTGCGATTGAGCCAAAATGATACCCATGATATAATAACGATCAGTCCAGAGGGTATGTAGATTTGTATAAGATAATAGCCCATCGAACGCACGAATTGTATTTCGCAGGCTAAGCGCGAATAGTTGCCTGTTTCACATACCACATATTATTATTATATTATAATCAAATAGTAATAAAGAATTTTGTTGTGTTTTTTTTTTTTTTTTTGTCAGAGACCGAGCATATGAAAAGAGATTTGGGGAGAGAAAGAGAAAAAAAGAGAGCAGAGAGTAATTTATTATTAGTAAATATTTTACTTAGTTGCTAATATTTTTTATTGTTTTTTTTTTCTTCATAAATCAATAATTTTAGTAATTAGTAACAATTAAGTAAATTTTCATCACTTAACAAAAATTTGTTTCAAATTTTAACAAACCAAAAAAATTAACAGATTAAATTAGAGAGAAACCAATAAGAAAAAATATAAATTAATTAAGCAATTTCATAAAAAATAAGCGCATTTAACTGACAGAAACGATCGCAACCTCAGGGTTGCTCCTATATTATATAAGAATCGATAAATTTATCGATGCTTGATTAATTGAGAAATTATGTGTATGTGTTAGGTATGCAAATGGTATTTAAGAAATATATGTGTATTAGTACTTAAATACCAACGAAATAATAAAGCAGTCGACAAAATAAATAAACAACATAATAATGAGCTCTGCAGTATTTTTTTATTCGTATGTACTTATTGTCAAAGTTTTTTTGTAAGTGCTAATTAGGTAAAATACTTATCGATGCAGTCGCCTACTTGCTTAACTGCAATCAGTTTAGGTTAACGAGTTTGTTCAAATATATATATTTAAATATATATATATTAAGAAAGGTAACTAAAGAAAAAAAAACATAAGTAGCAAACACCTCTTGAAAGTGACCTTTTTGTAAAGACTAGAGACAAACAAAAATATATTAAAAAACAAGATGTAAAGTAAACATGAGCAGAGATAGAGAGAAAGAGAGAGATATAGAGAAAGAACTAGCCCAAGGACTCGTTAGGCGCAATTTGTTTGGCCTACGAGAGATTTGTTATGTAATAAATATATAATATATGTTTTTTTGTTTTGTTTGAAAGGAAACTTTAAAGATGAGAGCATGCTTGGGAGGGCGTCTGGTTTTTCTTTATATTTTTTGATAATTGTTTTTATATATTTTTTTATATATGTTTTGGATTTCGTTGCTTGCTTGTCTGCTAATTATTGAAAAAAATTAATTTTAGATTTTATTAAAGTTTTAGAGTTCTAGATATAAATACTTTTTTTTCAATTTAATGTATTGCAGTATATTTTTTTTGTGTATTTTCTGTAATTTTTTACAATATTAATGTGGTTGTTGCTGTTGTTGGGTAATGCTAAATGAATTTTCGATAGCGTTTTCAATTTCGGCAATTACTTTTTAAGTATTTTTTTTAAATAGTAAAAACTATATATGACTAGATAAAAATGTATATATAGTCTTGTGTGTGTGTGTGTTTGATGTGTGTTTGAAAATATAAATAATTATTTGTACGAGTATTAATGCCAGGCATAAATCGAAAGGATGATTATCTAAGTACAAAAGCCATATAAAGTTAAGCATCGCTTTGTTTATTTTATTTATTTGTATTTGTATTGGTGTTCAATAGATATATAGAAGATATATGTAAGTATTTATTCTGCATATAAATTTTACTTAAATGGTTTCATGACACAAATGTCACTAAGTCAATTTCAGTTTGATTGATTTTGCGTTTTAATTTTTGTTAGTTTTCTTTTTTGCGGAGAATGAAAAACTTTTCGATTGATTTTAAATGCTATTTTGATTCGCTTGGCATTGCCAATAATTTAATTTTGTTTATGAACTAATGACGAAATCAAAATATAAACGAAATGATTCCAAAGGAAAATCGAGTATAAATTAATTACTAAATGAAAGATAAAAGAATAACAAAAAAATCAGCTAGCTTAACATGCATTATTCTTGCGCTTATATATTGATATATGTATGTTTTCATTTTCTAAATTGCACTCAGGCTTATATATATATATTAACATTTCCTATGCAATGGGCAAAAAAATGCATTTGCGCATATCCTTGCAGACTGTGGAAAATGTTCAATTGAATCGGATTGAATCGAAAAAAAAAATTAAAATTTGTATTTACAGATATATCAAAAATTTGTTTCTTTTAAATTATTTGATAGAAATATTTCCGCAAGGATTTTGCACATTCGGCATGCCAAAAAGATAGCTCGTTTTATGTTTATTGATTGCTGTTATAAGAAAGTTATTTGAAAGCTAAATATTATGCTTAAGTACATGCATTGGTCTTAATTTGTCGCCATTTTCAGTTTTAGCCATTTTCAGACTTAGCCCAATATAGGTATATATATGTATATATATATATTTAACTGCAAGCCTGACTGTTGTTCTAGTTAGATGAAGTATTACGAGTGCTTTATAAAAATATTTTTTGGTTGTAAGGAATGAAATGTTAACGTTAAGCAACAAATCGAACCAAAGATGAAAACGCAAAAAAAATTTAAAAAATAAGTCGTCATCAGCACTATTTGTATATATACATACATATGTTGTATATATATGTATATGTAGTAAAGGTAAATAAGTATATATATATATATATATATATATATGTATATATAAAGTTAAAAGTAAAGTTTTAAAAAAATCGGTAACCGTCTACAGGTACCTGTGGTAAGACTGATCTCCATAGCTCTTTGACGATGACCCAAGACCTTAAATTGGGGCAGCGATACCTCGCTCGAGACACCAACCGAGTTAGGGCCTTCGTTCCATTTATAGCGTATGTCACGCATCGTGTAGCCGACTATATATTGTGTTTATTAGTATGTTGGGCAGATGGTTGTATGCGGTATTTTTTTTTATTTTTCATTAATCGATAATATTTGTTCATTATTATTTTGTTGTGTGTCAAATTTAGATGTTTGTTTTTTATTTTATTTGAATTTTTTTTGGTTTTTGGTAATAAAGTTGTGGTTCGGCGCCGTTCGGTGTGGTTGTCGGTTGTGGTTCATTTTGACGAAAAATATGCACAAAACAAAAAATACATTTCGTGAGACTATTAATGATTGGCAAAAAATAATTTCATAAAAAGTTTCATCAAATTTTTTCATTTTTTTTTTTTTTTTTTTTGACTCATTTTTTGTTTTACGTGTCAAATTGGTATGGTATATATATATTTTTTTATTACGTTAATTAATAGTCTCATTCAGAACTTGTTGCTTAAAGTGTTGTTAAATATATTTTTTGATTCACATTATAAATAGTTAGATGTTGCTCATATATATTACAATTCCGCATTACATTGTATTATACAAAGGGGATTCAACTAGCTTTGGATTCATAATATAAAGAGCATTCAACAATTTATTTTTAGACTTAAAGCTACTGTTTGTTCTTATTGGCAGTAGTTTTTTGGTATTTTTTGCTTTTCACATAAGCACTTAAAATGGCAGAAATGGGTGCTCTTGTGTTTTCTGTATATTTTAAATATATATTTTACATTTATTTTTGAAATACAAAGATTTTATATTTATATATATATTTGTTCTTGTTTGTTGTTGTTGTTGTTGTTGTTGGTTACACATGTTTGGCCTACCCAAGCAAATGCGCTACAATGGACGGCAACTGGAACTGGACTCGAAAGTACAATATTTATAACGAAAAACAAAAACAAGGAAAAAGTTGGAAATAAGTAGAAGATTTACGAATACTCGCAACGCCTAACAACACTGTCTAACACTGGACTACAACTGCTGCGTACTGGCTAAACAGTTAAACCGTTGATAAAAATTGATAATTATCGATTTGAGATGATCAATCAAATGAAGGCACAACAGAGGTTAGTAGAGGACACTCGAAACACAATATATGCATATGAAGTTGGTTAGTAGAACAAGGTTACAGTTAGCACTCGATATAGGTGAACACAAAACTAAAGAAAATGTGCATGTTGTTTGGTATGTTCAATATATAGATAAATATATATATATGCGCTGTAAAAAACCCTTTTTTTATTGAGAAAAAAAGAGGAAATCAAAACACAAAATTTGATTACGAAATATGAACGAAAAATTAAAAATCAAAAACTGTTTATCACAACAAAGAAGATGTTAATGTGGAGCATTAACAATGTTTGATAGTATTTTTTTTATTTTTTAATTTTTTTTTGGATTTTTTTTTTTTTTGGTATGAATTTGTAATGTATGAGGGTACCTGTGGTTAGGTTTATTTCGGTCGCCCTCTGCCTGTGTCCCAAAACACGGAACTGCGGTAGTTCGACCTCACTGCTCATGCCAACACTACTCAGTCCATCTCTCCAGAAATATCGGATATCTCGCATCGTGTAACCGACTGGTAGTAGTTGTTGTTGTTGTAGTAGTAGTTGTTGTTGTTGTAGTTGTTAATTGTTGCAAAAAGGGGGGCGGTAGGTAATTAATTATTGTAATTGTTGTTTGTTTAGTTTTATTGTTGTTATTGTGGAGGTGGTTTTGTATCAATGTTTACGGATAGTTCGGATAGGAACACTTGGCTTGCACTCACAATAAGCATGAGTTCTGGGTGTGTTTACAAGTATCTTAAGATTAGACTTTAAAATAGGTTATTCATAAAGTTATGGTGAGTTTTAAACTGTTGCCCAAAAATTATGTTGGCGTGTCTTGACAAAGAATTAAACATAGATATTTTAAATGTATTTACATTGTTTTTGTTTTTGTCTGAGTAAAAGCGTGCTGTTCGTTTTTTATTTTTTTGTAATATACATTGAATTGTTTTAAAAGATACTCTTGCTATGCATTAAGATAATTATCGTTAAACACATTTCAGTTGAGTCGATTGATCATAATCAGGAGCCTTCTGCGGTTGCTGTAAGTGAGAAGGCGACCGAAAACCAACCAATCTTATGAAATTTTTTTTGGCTTTTTTTCGTTTGTTTTTTTTTTTTGTCTGGGAATTTGTTAGGGCAACATGGATGAAGCATGAGAGTAAAAGATTTATACGTATGCTGCAGGATAAATCGTAGAAAAATATACTGTTATATATTATCTGATTTGGCGGCTGTGCAAAATGGCCAACAAAAATAAAGAAGGAAAAACATAAAAAACTGGGAAAAATGTACGCAGTAAATCTAATACTAGATGTAATGAAAGCAGTCCTAAAACTTTTTGTTCTTTCAGTGTGCCCAAATTCTTAAGTAATAATGAGACCGTAACCAACAGAAAACTATTTGAAAACGAAAACGAGCACTGTGCCTCAAAAACTCTATGGATTTCGAATAAGAGTAGTTGGTTAAATAAAGTACATAAACCCCTATTTAGATATTGAATGTCTTTCCAATGTTTTAGTTTTTTCTGTTTTTCTTGTAGATACTAAATATTTAATAGGTGTGTGTTCTCTGTGTGAGTTGACTTACAATTTGCTTGCATGCGTTTTTCAACACTTGTTTCGTTGTTGTTGTCAATTGTTGCATAAGCTTGAATTCAATTTTCTGCCCACACTGAACAAACAGCGCGCGGCCTTAAGCTTAGTGGCCAAAATTTGGTGCGGATGCAATTAGTTATGAGCTTCAGATACAAATTGTTCTTAGTTTCGATTTCGATTTCGATTTGAACTAGACAGATTCTATTGGGCGTAACTAGCGGGCAGTTGAGCGTTAGCCAACACTAAGCACATCGGCACTTTACTTTGACCACTGGGGTTCGATTTGGTTAAGTGCTTCATATTCTGAATGAGTTCATTTCTTATCGATATATATAGATTTTAATTACAATTTTTATTTTGATACCAAATTTATGTATTTATTATTATAATTTTTTCTTTGTTTGCCTTGTTTACGTTTCATTTGAGAATTTTTATATTAAAGTTTGAATAGAAAAATAATTATCCATGGTACTTACAGCTCTCGATTTCGATGTGACACAGTTGCCGATCCATGGGGAAATACTGCAGATTCATTGGACACGATGCGGTGATGGTCAATCTGAAATGTTTTCATTTTTTTTCGGTTTTTTTTTTTTTTTGAATTAAGAAAATGTTGATTAGTAAGTATTTGGAAGAAGCGTTGAATGAACACAGCTAATGGTTACAACAATTAAAGAAGCAGAGGAGGAGCAAATAATTTACGACATTTACGGGGTAAGGGTTGAGGGGAAAGTTCAATATATATTTTTTGTTGTTTTTTTTTTTCTTTTGAAACAGAGCGAGTTCAATTGGATATGAGTTAACATTCATTATATTATTATTAAATTAATAACAACATTGTAATTTGTAAGTGAGAGTTACGAGTGGCATTTGGTTGTAGTTAGTGAGGCGAGTGGCTTTTACGCAGGGTTTAACATGAGTTTGGCCTAAATACTACAAATACTTGATAAGGCATTTATTTTTTTTTTTTTTTTTTTTTTTTTTTTTTTTTTTGTTAGTTAGTTTAGCTGTCGTTGAAATGTTGCTGTTGCTGGTTGCGATTTTGGACAGATTCTTGTTTAAAGGTAGTAGAAAATTGTATGCCCAGTAGCTACTGTAGCTACTGCGACCAGTGCAACCTTTTTGCGGTGTAAAAGACACACAACTGGTACCCTTGTATTTTTTTAAGGTTGTCTTCTTGCTCTTCTTCTTGTTGTTGTGTGAGGACGGAGGGGTTGTTCGGTTTTTGTTTTTTTTTTGGTTTGCAAACTTCATAGAAAGTTGTGAAACTAACTATGTGATGAAATGTGCAAAAGAATTATTTTTACGCTCGGAATATCGCCAACTTTCTATTCGCTTTCACTTGCCAATTGAACTCACTTGATTGAAAACTGTTTTTCATTTTGTTGAACTTTTCGTTTCATTTCGATTGTATTTTTTTTTTTTTTTTTGTTATTGGTTAGTAAATTACAACATCCATTTATACACACACATCAAAAACAGTACAAAGTTGCAAAAAGGGTTGTAAAATAATTGGAACAAAAAATTCTTTAGATTGTTAGTAAATAGTTTTGAATTATTCGTAGTACATTGTTTTTTTTTATTATTTTTTTTTTGTTTCTTAATTATTTTTAAGTAGATACACATACACATATAGATGGAAAAATTTGAAAATTGCATTTGAATTGATTTGCTGAAGATAGTTGATTTTTACCTAATACTTCTTGTTATCGATCCAGAATGATGCACTCGAATGAATTCATTACTGGTTGTTGCAATGTGAAAATATGATTGTTTTTCATTTACAAAAAAGGTGTCAGGTACCCAAATATTCTTAATGAATTCTGATCCAACCGATAGTGTTTCTACACCAGGTCGTTTTCTATACGCTAAACGAGGATCGGTCCAAAATTGACGAAAGTAAAAATCCAATGTAAAGTCCTATTCGGGTGTTACACGAATTTCGATACGAATACGTTAACGTTATCGATTCGGGTTTTTTGGTTTTTTCGGTTCGATTACAAATGGGAGCAAAAAGAGATGTTTGTTTCTTATTAGTAAACTTGATAGCACTTAGAGCTAGAGTATTACGAAAATCAAAAACAAATAAATAATATGTTTCTCATATATCGAAATGAAAGTTTAAGAAAGTTTTAGAATTGTTGAAATTAGAAATTAGGGAAAATTTTGAACATATTGATATTTATATATTGCATATTTTATCATAAATTTCTAATTAATCAAATACACACAAAGTAAATTCATTGTGACAGAAACTGAAACATAAACTGGAAATTTGGTATTCAATATCGTGCAAAACAATTTGTAAACAATATGGGCAATATAAAGTTAATGAACTTGGGAGATTTTCATTTTTTTTCGTATTTTTTTTTGGGCCATAAAATACACATTTAAATTTTGTGTCATGCAAAAACATCAAATTTACATTAATTTGGGCAGCGTGATATTTTTGAATATTAAAAGAAAACGGAGAAAGCTATAAAATTATAAATAAAACATAAAAAGAAAATTAAATAAATAATAAGAAATGGTAATATTAAATAAGCTTATATACAGTAAGCAGTTCAGAAACCTCTCACAAATATTTGATTTGCTGTGATGTGAAGTAGTTTAGAGATTTTCTGTTTACTTGAAAAAAGATAGCAATAACTTAATTTAAGTTTATTTTTAAATAGCTAACGTCGCTAAGGCAAATGACTGTTATAATTCCATTTGTACAGAGACTTTTTAACTAATGCTAGCTGGTATTGGCTTTTTGTTGTTGTTGCTTGTTTTGGCTTTTGGCTCTTTGTTGTCCTGCTGCTGCGGCTGTTGGCAGTGCCATAAAGCTAAAGCGCACAAAGCGTTCTAAGAAAAGGAAGCGGAAGTCGGGGCAAGGCGGGGCGGGTTAGGAGTGATAAATGTTTCTTTTTTTTTATAGTACAGTCTAACTGTGTATTTCATGTGTGTGTATGTGTGTTGCTATTTTGGATTGGGTTTAATTTATTTTGGATACGCGGCAGAACACACAACTCGTATGTTTGTATCTGTGTTGATCTGGAACGTTAAAACGAAAGATTGAAAAACAAAAAAAAAAAGGAATTGTTTAAATGCAAGTGATGTTTCGGTAGATACTTTTTCAGTATTTTAAGTACTTTTTTTTTGTAGCATGTAATGTATAGAGTAAGTATTTGATTGAAAATTGCCCGCCGCACTCGTGACATTATTAATGCAATTTTCAATGGGTATATTTTTTTTTTTTTGATAAATTAAATATCTAAGTTTAAGGCTCAATTTCAACTCTAGTAGATTTGGTTTCCACTCGGCACAGGCACGCCAAAAACAAAACTTTAACATACAAAAAGGGAATTCAAGCGAAACTCAAAAATGTTAAAGCTTCTTGGGCAGTTACATATAGTTATTTATACATAGTTTTAAAAGGACTCGACGCTTTTCAAAATTAAAAAGTTCTTATATTTATCGACTTTTATAAATATACAATTAAACTCGAACGGAGTGGGCAAAAGAGTGGAATTTTTGGTCATATTCTTTTTGTTTTTAACCATTTTTTACAATTTACATAGCTGCAGGCATAATTGGATTCGTATCTGTAATTGCAGCTGCATCAGTATGTATTTATCTATATGCACTTGTATCTCCATCTGTATTTGTATCTGTTGTTGTATTGGTTTCTGTATCTGTAAAAGTATCTGTAACTCGTCCTGTAACATTTTCCGTCATTGCATTAATATATATATTTTTTTATTATGTGCATATATATATACATTTGTATTTGTTCTTATTGAAAAGTATCTGTATCAGTAATAATATATGTGGCTGTAAAAGTATCCTTTTCCTAGTCCTGTTTTACTAACTATAAATGTAAATGTATCTATTGGTATCCCTTCAGTCAAAGTATCTCTATCTGTTTCTGTAATTGTTAAGGCACTGTAAAAGTATCTGTGGCTGTTTATGTAAAAGTATATATAAAGGCATATATTTTTGCATTTATATCTATAAATATAATTGTATCTGTATATATTTGTATCAGCATATATTTTTGTATATATTCTCTTTGGCTGTTACTTTATCTGTAACTGGTCCAATAAAGGTATATTCAACTATTTCTGTACTAATAAAAGTTTCTGTTGGCTTCTATGTATTTGTAGTTGTATCTACATATAATTATATTCACATATATTTAAAATAATTTAAAATATCTGTAGTTGATCTTTAAAATATCTTCAGTTTTTTTGTTTTTAAATTATCTTTATCTATAATTGTATCTGTTTCATGTTATTATTTATCTTCTATGTGTACCTGCTTCTGTGTCCTGTAACCTGTATCCATAAAAATGTAAGTATCTTTAAGTAAGTATATTTGTATTTATCTATATCTTGTGATTCTTGTTCATTTGTTTCGCAGCGCTTTGTTACTTTTTTATATTTTGACGATTTTTTTTCTTTTAATAGTTGTTCAAATAAAAAAAGTAATGTAAACTTGTAGAAAACAATGCGGAGAATGTTATACAATACAATGTTGATGCGCATGTTGTTGTAACTGTGTGGGTGTGTGTGTGTAAAAGTATGCATGAGCGAAACTACAAAGTTTTTCATGTTGCTGTTGGCATGGGGCATTTGGGTCTTGTTCGTGCTCCGTGTATTCGTATTACGCTGCCGCTTCTCGTGTACATGTTACTGTTATGTTAACCACGTTATTTTCGCATAAATTGATTGCTATTGACTGGATGCCAAAGCCAAACGGTGCTCGTGTCAATCCGACCAGCATTGTGCTCTACGTAACGGTGCAGTTTGTGTTTCGTACAGTGGGTTTGATTTTTTTCTTTTTTGGTGCTTTAAAAAGTACAGTGTGTCTGGTTTAAACGTGGTAAAAATGTTTGTCGCAAAAAACTTTTACGTGATAATTTCTTTTATTTATTTTTAGGTTTTTTGTTAGTTGGATGGGGGGCCAATCAAATGCTGTTCTCTATCGACCTCATTATCAGTGAAGTGTATACAAGATGTGTTTATATATTTAGCTAAAATGGAGCCAATCTTTTTTGTTTTTATTATTAATTTCAATGATTACAAAAGTAGTGAGTTCAAATGGGTGAAACTATAATATAGTCTAATTCAGGGCTTCTATGAAGTATGGATATTCGGGTTAGATATTTAGAATACAAATTATAAAAATTTTACATAATTTTAATGGAACTGTATTCTCAATAGTATGTAGTTTTTGGTTTTTAGATAATCTGGCGAACAAAAATTCATAAAATTTAATAATTTCGAATTTATGCGAAATCTTTAAAATGCAAAAACAAAAAACAAAAATGAATTATTTGAATTAATTTATTTTTTATTCTCTGAGACCTGTCAAAACGATTAAAAATAAACACAGAAGTACCTTGACACTTATATATTTCGCTATATATTGAGTATATATATGTATTTCACATATGACATTGAGCTTTAATAATATTGTACGAGTATGCTATATATTGCGTACATTATTCATATTCATTCATTTTGTTAACAAAAAAACGCATGCGCGCAGCCGTTGTCGACAGGACTGCTGTGATTATTTTTTGCCCTTGGCCATAATAAAGTACGATTAACTAGTTGAATGTTAAAAGAGAACTTCAAGATTAAGCAAAATTAATCAATATAATTCGATTGAGTCTGGGGGATGCACAGAAACTATAAGCATGAGCTTTAAGAGATATGCCAAACAAAAAAGACAGATTTTTAGAATTTCAAAATTTATAGATTTTTAACAGAGCATAGATTAGAAAATAGAGGTTGTATTTATAAGAATTTTTTAAACGCATAATTATTGGATTATAAGAAACTTTTGTAATTTAAATAATTGCCCAATTTGAATACACACAAAACTATAAAACTTTGTATGAGAAATCTGTGTGTTTTATTTAGAATGTACTTTATTTTGGCTCAATGACAAATTGACGGCATCGCAAAACAATTATGAACACAACATTTAATTGTTAAAATTTGTAGAATATATGTTTATATATATTAGATAATGTTTATATATTGTATAATGGGTATATATGCATTGGAGGTTTGCAATTTGCTTTAAATGTTTCAAAACAAAAAAGATTATGGATGAAAACCGAAAAAAACGAATGAAATCAGGTGAATATAGCGAAATAAAATATGAACAAATGTGGACACAAAAAGTGTGTTAAGCAAAAGTAAAGGCAGAGGGTAGAGAGAGAGAGAGAATGAGAGAGAGCGAGAGAAAGAGAGAGAGTTTGGTAGATAGTTGGGGTAGAGATTTTGGTAGAGAGTGAAATTAAGAAGTAGACATATGATTTTTTTATTTTAATTTTTGATTGATTTTTAAAACAGAAAAATTGATTTTCTTTTTTATTTATTTAATGTATTTTTTTTTTGGAAAATGTTTTTAAGTTTTGGTAGATTTGAATTGGTATGTACCATGAGAACTTCCGAAACCGAACTGATACTGAGGACATACATTGTGACGCCGACCTCCACAGGGGGACCTGCAACATATACACACACACACGGTTGAGGGGTTTTCTTTGTTGCATTTGTTTTTGCATTATAATTGGTTCATATTGTCGTTGTTGTTGTTGTTCTTTGTTGTTGTAGTAAAACCGTTGTTTGTTGTTTGTAGTTGCTGTTCTTGTTGTTAGTTTAGAACCCAAAAAAAAAAGTTATTAACTAAAATACACACACGCCATCGCCAAAATTAACAGACTTTTTGCTGGCACTGTCAACTGCCAGCCGCCAGTTTGCTTAACATGTTATTAATTATGATCTATATATAAATGTTTTATGTTGCACTTTAATTTCCGATAGCAAAATTAAATATACAAAGTACATATTTTCTAAATTTATACTAAAATTGTGCGTTGAGGGGTTTTGCTTTTTTTGTTTCTTGATGCACGCGCCGAATGAAAACCAAATCTAGCTGATTGAGTTTTAATATTTTTTTTTATCTTTTTTTTTTTGTGTTATAGCTAAGGCCCAGCCATATAAAAGCTATATATTTTTAAAGTGTATATCGAATTTAAACATTAAACTCTAGCGTAAAATATCAATGCTAAAAAATAAATTTTTATTTTTTGCTAAGTTTTTCTTTTGGATATAAATAGTTTTTTTTGCTGTGATAGCGGATTTAACACACCATTTGAAAAAGCTTTGATTTGTTCAGAATTGTTGGCAGCTGCAAGTTAAGAAAATGTATCTTAAAACTTTTTTATAATTTTGTGTGATCCTATAAAAAGAAGAGGAAGAAGGCGGAAAAACAAAATCCATGATTTGCTTTTAAATGTGAGTTTTTTTTTTGATTTTTTGTTAGAGGGGAATGGGATGAATTGCATGATTTTCTATGTCATTGCTGCGATTTGTTAGGAATTGTGTGTTCGTGTGTGTGTGTGTGTGTGAAAGGGTGGAGGGAAGGAAAGCTTGTTTTCTGTGCTGGACCAATTACAAAAAAATGTACTCAAAGTTGTCAACGACACATACACACAGCGAAACTCGATTCAATAAAATGTACACACTAAATAAAAGAGTGAAGTCGTATTTATAAGAAAAAAGCATTGCCAATCTTAAGTTAGTTGTAGTTTGTAGTTGACAGAGTTGCTAAGTTAGAGAATGATTTGTTTTTTGTTTTTGGATTACTGGGTGTACAGAAAATCAATGCAAGTTATGCGCAGCCTCACTTTTGACCTATTGTTAGAAAGGTTTAGTTATAGCTCAACCTAATACGAGTCAGAACTAACTTGAGAGACCTACGAGAAGTTTGAAATAAGATAAGCTAAAAATATAAAATAAAAGAACAGCACAAAATAGGCCAGAAAAATAAACAAAAATGTACTGAAAATTGTTCTACAAATTTGTTTTTCGAAAATAAAAAGAGGTGTATGTGTTTATATAGATATGTATTTGTGGATTTAACGTGTTTTCTTATAATTCTTTTTGTTTTGTTTTTGTTTTTTTGTAAAGGCAACAAACTGAAGCAGTGTGTGTTTTACGAATCGAAAGACTAAAGTAAGTTAAGTGAAATGTATATTAAGATTAAACAAAAAGTAAATTCCAACAACAAAGACAGAGAATATGCGAGAGAGATAGAGAGAGCGCTTAACGTTAAGAGTTTAAGGTACAAAGGTCATTTAGTTTGTACCATTTTCACTTCTGAGAGCGAGCTGATTGATAGCACATACATGGTGACTCCGACTTCGACGGGAGGTCCTGAAACACGTACAGTTTGTTTGGCATGGTTATATATATATATATTTATATATGTAGATATATTTTGTATTTGATATATATTTGGTACTCTATATATGCGAACAAAATAATGCTACTATAAGCTTAGTCAGTTAGAGAATATATGATTTAAATCTAGTATTTAAGTAACCTCTCTACATTTATATATGGTTATAGTATATTGCATAGATTGTGCCCCCAACTTGCGTTACGTTTAAGTCGCCTAGTTAGTGTGATTAACTAGTGGTTGTATTTTTAATATAGCATCTTACTTACCACCATAATTGGGTCTTACTCTTTTGTCGTAACTAACACTAAAGGAGTCAAGTATAGCGGATATGTTTACGTCACCCAACATGCTGCCGCCACCAGTTCTGAAATAGAAATTAAAATGTAGATTATGTTAGAGATGTCATAAATATAGATCAAATCAAAACAATGCAATAAATATAATTTTTATTGATCACTATAGTGTTATTTCGTGTTTTTCCATATAATTTTTTTATAAATTTATTTTTTCAAAAATGCTTAGATTTTAAATGTAGAATCGATTTAAATAAAAAATCATGACCAGAATGCCATCAAACATGAAAATCGGTTCACTTTTGACAAATTTATGGGTGTTTCAAGTAAGGGAGCTATGGGTCCAAGATCTTTACATGTCCAAAATTTTCTAAATTTTGACATGATTTTTGACCAAAAATTTGACCCCCTCAAAATCGTATTAAATGTTGTTTTTTATACTATTTGAGGCCAGCAAAATCGATTAAAAATGCAAACTCGCAATTTTAAATCAAAAAAAATTTTTTTTTCAGAAAATAACAAGGGAGGAGTAGGTGATATTTTATCCAAAAAATTCAAAAAAAATTTTTTTTTCAAAATGCATAGATTTTAAATGTAGAATCGATTTAAATAAAAAATCAAGACCAGAAAGCCATCAAGCATGAAAATCGGTTCACTTTTGACAAAATTATAGGTGTTTCAAGTATGGGACCTATGGGTCCAAGAGCTTTACATGTCCAAAATTTTCTAAATTTTGACATGATTTTTGACCAAAAATTTGACCCCCTCAGAATCATGTTAAATGTTGTTTTCTATACTATTTGAGGCCAGCAAAATCGATTAAAAATGCAAACTCGCAATTTTAAATTTTGAAAAAATTTTTTTCGGAAATTAACAAGGAGTAGGTGATATTTTATCCGAAAAATTCAAAAAAATTTTATTTTCAAAAATGCACAGATTTTAAATGTAGAATCGATTTAAATAAAAAATCAAGACCAGAAGGCCATCAAACATGAAAATCGGTTCACTTTTGACAAAATTATGGGTGTTTTAATTTTTATCCATATATGATAAACGTGGAAGTAATACACCAAAGTTAAAATCTGTGTTACCGATAAATACAGCTAGACAACATAAAATATATATTATATATACGTATAGGGTCGGGGCCGCCTACTCTTTGCTTTTATCTACATATTCACAACTTTATTAAGAGCATTTTTAGTTATTTTATGGCCAGAGGGTATAAAAATAATATGAAATGAAAACGGCTGCTGCAGGTACTTGTGTGTGTGTGTGTGTGTGTGTTTGTGATTGCATGTGTGTGTGCTTTGTGCTACATTTACTTTATTTGGTATCAAGTGCACACACCCACGCAAAGTCAAACAGTCAAACGGGCTGGTAACCCAGAGCCATATATATGTATATAGATATATATATATTATATATATTTATGTGAATGCACATGTGTGCTTACACTTGTGTATGTACATGTGTGAGTGTGTATGTGTGGCACGAGTGTGTGCTTGTATGTATTATTTATGGCCTGGTCCCTGGCGCTGAAGGCGCAGGCATGACTCTGTTTATTTGCGTCTATTCTGCGCTAAACTGTGCTATTAAAGCGCGTTTGTTGGCATTTTAACTGTCTCGTTGCTCGACCCTGTGTGTGCGTGTGTGTGTGTGTATGCTGTTGTGTGTGCGTGAGTGAAATCACAATTTAATAAAAGTTACGCCTGCAAATAAACACTTTCTGGGCTTTTTTTGTTGTGCGCGCGCGCAGTACAAATTTTGTATTTTTCTATCAAATTTATTTGAACACAATTTGAAAATTCGCATTTTAGGCTTAATTATTATTGAAGCTGAATGGTTATTCATTTTGAGCCAGCTGTAAACTGTAATCAAGCCAGGCCTTCAATCTCTCTTACTCTCCCTCTTTCGCTCTCTTTATCTTTCTCCCTCTTTCTCTCTCTTTACTCGCTCTGTCTCGCTTTGTGTCGGCTTTTGTGTATACGCAGCGTTGGCATTAAAGTAAAAGCCGACGGCAAAAAATGGCAGCCTATTTATAAATATATATATATGTATAAATGCGTATACAATATAGAAGAATATAACGGCTCCTAGCTTCTGCACTTGTTGTTACTGTTGTTGTTATTGTTGTTATTGCTGCGCAATGGCCTGACAACAGTTGATATGCGGTTTGCCTTTGCTTGTGGATAATGAAAAAGTTTTGATTGCTATTTGATTTGAGTTTAAGATGGCATAAATGCGAGCTCTTCAATGCCGTACACCGCTGCGTATGCGCAATATTTGTTATTGTGCTTATTACGATTTCGCCTTCCCTCCACATCGCTCGGGAGTAATGTAAAAAAAACACAACACTGAAAAATCTCCCATATAGCAATGTCATCAAAATTTTTAATCTTACGCTCTGACAGCTTGTTCATTTAATTTTCATATACATTTTCTATAGGCAAATGAGGGCGTGGCCAGCGTGGCAGCGCGGCGTATACGTCATATGCAAATGAGCTGCCAGCCCGGCTGAACTAATTATTATGCCACATCTGATCAAATTATTTATGCAGCTGCGCGCGGACATCCCCCAACAATATTCACATGTGCATACAAAAATGTTTGTGTGCTGGGTGCTGTATGGGTGTGAATCTATATATGAGTGTGTGTGTGTGTGACACTTGTGTATGAGTGCACTAGAGAATATTGAACAAGTGTTCAAATATTTGCCTATTGAGACATACAAATACACATAAGTAGAATTTTTTGTTTGTTATCTTATTGGAAAACGTTTGTGGACTGTGTGGAAAATAGAAAGGATGGGCCATGTGTTACTCTGTACTTGTTATGTATTTTATAGCTGCCGATGAATTAATATTTTATTTTTTTCTTAAAATTTTGTTTATGTGTTTTTTTGATTTGTTATGTTATTTTTTGGCTAATAAAACTATATTCATATTTTAAGCCTCATCAAATTTAATAAATTTATGCCCTTAGAAGTGCAATTTGGCGCTTAGTTAATAAACAAATATTAGATAGAAATAATGAAAATGAAATATACATTGTAAATTTCTTATTTACTTTTATTATTTGAGAAAATAAAGAGAAAATAAAGAGTTTTAAAAACCTTAATTTTACGCAGAATCAATCAATTACAATTTGTATATTTTAGTATAAACTGCTTTTCAGTTGCAGCTTGATCTAGTTTTACATATTAGTATTTTATGCCACGACAATGTGCGAATTTCGCCCATTGTGAGCTGCATGCAATAAATGCGCGCATAAGTAGGCAACACTTTTTTCCATCGTTTTTTCTTATGCATGCAATAAATGCGCGCATAAGTAGGCAACACTTTTTCTTCGTTTTTCCTTAGTTTTTGGCGAACCAACACAAAATTGCAAAGTGGCTTGCACAAGTTTCAAGCAGCAGCACAATAAAAGTTGTAAAGCGAGAGCAACAGCAACAACAAAAACAACAACAACAACAAATGGCCATAAGAAAGGAATGTCATGCGCAGGAGCGAGCGCCGAGTCCAAGCCCAAAACGTGTCGCCAAGTGTTATGCCAACACCAAGCGCCATATTATCGCTGGCCACAGTTTGTTGTCTTATCTGAAGTCGCTGTACAGCTTCAACGTGCAGTTGTGTGTGTGTCGGTGTGTCTGTGTGTGTGTGCCTGTGGCAACGCCCCAACATTGGTGGCTGCGTAACTTATGTTGCTTGCCAGCAAATGAAAATGTAAGAAACATCTTTGTTATTGTTTGTTGCTGCTGACGTTGTTGCTGATGTTATTGTTGTTGTTGTAGCTGTAGCCGTTAACGTTGTCGTTTTTAGTGGCACTTTGAGCGGTAGCCATATTACGTATACGCTGCGTTGGACACGCGCCATTGCATAAATTCAAGTGTTATGTTAAAACAAAGCGGAAATGCGAAAAACAGCTAGCAAACATTATCTTGCTGCCAGTCAGCATTCACACACACACACACACACACACACATACACAGGCATAGTAAGACCAAATCCGGGACACCCGTGTCAGACAAAAGTCTAGTTGGCAACGCTGGCAGCACTGGCAACGCCAATGCCAACGCCAAGATAAGCACAACTTTGGCAAAGGCCTTTATTTTGCGCAGTAAAATATATAAAATATATATGTATGTGTGTGTGTGTGTGTGTGGGTGGGTGACTCTGGATTTTACGCGGCAATTGTGAAACCCACCATGTGACTAAGCGTTTTTTAATAAAGTGATAACTTGATGCCTGACGTTTCCTAAAAATAAACATATTCCGCAGCTAAGGCTGAAAATGTTGTGGATGGGCAGCACCGGAAAATGGCCGGATAAACATGTTATGAGCTGACCACGCCCCTGGACAGACAGGCAACATCATTTAAGCGGCACATAAAAGGACAGATTTTATGTGGGTGTGACAACATTGCAAATACAATTTGCTCCTACTGAATAAAATAGAATATATACACAAAATATGATCATAATTAACATCATTTATATAAAAGACGTTTATGATATTATATGATGAGTATCTGAAATTTTGTGAGAATTTCTTTAAAGATTTATGCTCTATTTTGTATTTTTTTTTTTTGTTATCTAAGAACTAAATTGAGCTGAAGTTTATTATTTTTATATTTTGTTGTGTTAATATTTGGTAACTGAGCTAAGTTAATTTTAGTTATTATTCTATGATAAGGTTGGAAGTTTTAATGTGAATAATAAAAAACTTAAATAATATTATTAATAATAACATATATGAAGAACAAGATAAAATATATAAAATATCTAAAATAATCAGCAGGCTAATAAGAATAAATTGAGTAAGTGTCATATATAACAATAAATATTTTTTAAAATTTCTTTTCTTATATAAATCTTTTTTGCAATTTTAATAGTATTAAATTTAATAAACAAACATGAAAATAAATAAATATATAAAATATAAATAATAATCAAATGAATAATCACAATAATTAAATCCTTAAAAATATCATTAACCTTGCTAGTTTTAATTTTCTGTATTTATATTTCTTGTAAGTAAAATCAATAAAAAAAATAACAAAGTGTTTATAGCTTAAAAATTATTTCAGTTAATTTAAACTTATGACCAGCACTTTTTGCGAAAGGGTATCCTTAGTCATTGTATGTATTTGCTCTGTGATAAAATCAAATTTCATTTCCAATTGATGTGGCAGCTAAAAGTGAGGCAAGTGCATAAAAAATTGCATTACTTTGACAAGTCCTTGACATTTTCGAAATGAACATCAACAGACAGCACACACACACACACACACAGTGTCTAAAAAGCAGGCTAAAGCAAATACCAGCAAGTCTAGCAAAAATGGCGAATTGCATTACGAGATACATTCAAACAGGGAAAAAGAGCGAAAATGGCAAAGATAGAGTGGAATAACAAAATATGAGAATTGAAGTTGCCGTGTCTGTGCTTTATTAAATATTTGAAAAGCGCATAGAAAATGGCAACGGCTGGCCGAACTGCGACCTCAGCCCGGGGCTCTGCCGCTTCTGACCCTTTGTGGATATTCTCAATCATACTCGAAATGTGAAGGAACAACAATTTACGCTCAATGGCACTCGAGCTGGCGAGCTGTTCTCCCCGGCTGCCGTCAGTGTCTCAGCCAGCATTTGCACTTTTTACCGATACCCTGTGTACAGTTATAGGGTATAATTATTTTAATGTGTACTTTGTTAGGCATTCTTGAAATACAAATGGTGCTTAGTTCAAAAGCTTTCTTGTTGGGCTTAGGCTGAATAATATAAATTAATATAATATTATATTAATTATTAATATTATTATTATTATTATATTATTACTATTATATATTGAACTACATTAAACTTTTGCTACTATATTAAACCTTTCCTTGTATTTTAAAATATATTAATAAAATGATTTTTTAAGATCTTTTCATCAAACTTTTTATTTCTTAATATACAACAATATATATTGTAACTACTATTGAAAATTGCGATTAAGAAATTAGTTCTCATGACATAAATAAGTTTGATTTTGCAATTTCTGAACGAAACTCTGAAATTGCAGCTTCTTTTTGCATATAATTATATTTAATTTCCAAGTAAGGTTTTATAAACATCTATCAATAATATCTAAAGCCTCCCCTAAACCAATTTTTTGTTTAAAATATCAAAATTATAATGTGGACAAGACATAATACTTATTTCATTCATCAAAGCCAACCTTAAAAATCTTGAAAATTTTAGCATAAAGAGAACGAAAGAGCTTGAATAGGAACAATTGATTGCAAAAAAGTTTTTCTATGAGAAACATTTTGTTTTTGTACATAATCTGACCAAATTCTGGCATTACTGAATTTACTTTTATATCTTATATATATGTTATGAATATATCTTTTATATATATTATTTTATTTATAGTTAAAGAAGAAAGGGTATTTAAATTTAGACGCCTCCTAGTTCAATAAGGTTTCTTGTTTTTTTTTTTTTTAATTTTTTTATATTTTTGCTGAGGGATGCAGCCTGCCATACACAGGCACACACACACAGATACACACCCTGCTGCTGGTGCTGTCGTCAGCTGGGCTGGTGTTGCTTTGTCAGTGGCACTTGGGCATTATCTGCCATCAATAAATTCCAAGTGAAGTGCGCACTTGTGTGGCAAGTGCCGCACAACGGGGCACAGCAGCAGTCCATGTTTTGAATCAGAGTCCAGGTCTGAGCCTGAGGCGGGCAGGAAGTTGAAGGGAAGCAAAGTGAGCAGCAGGCGGTGGACATTTTTTTATTTTTGTGAGCGGACAAATTGTGTCGTTGTGTTGCTTTGGCCTTTAACCTTTCTTAGAGGTATTTCTATGTGTGTGTGTCTGCAAGGCTGTCATTTTGTGTGTGTGTTTGTGGCCTGTGCAATGTTGCATGAAAAAGTGGCGTAAACTCAACTCCAATGCCGCACCGCCTGGCCCAAATAAGCAGCCAACTGTGCTAAAGTCGTGCCACTTGCCACATTTGCCACGACATTTGCCTTTGCCTTTGCCTTTTACCTGCACCTGCCCCTGCCCCTGTCACTTCTTCTTCTTCTTTTTTGTTGCCACACGCGATCTGGTAAGCCCATAAACGTGCATTTGTACGTCTCAGTTCTTGTTAGCGGAGTTTTTGATTTACTTAAATTGCGACTGTTTTTTTTTTGGGGCGGCTTATGCAAATGTTTAGCTCGATTCTGGCGCCTGCTGCACCTAAATACGGCCTAATGAGCGTTAACCCGGCTAAAGTAAAAAAGCAGAAAAAAAAAACAAAAAAAGGATTGCCAAATGCCACAATTGTGGACATTTCTTTGCGACGCTAATCAAATATGTCGCATGCACCTTTCGTAAGCCAAACAAACCAGCCAACTCAACTCAGTTTCCCACCTTCCATCCCACCACCCCGCCTCTTGGCCTGGCTAACTGGTAATTACAAGCGCTGTGCTTGGCAGTTGTCATTTTTCAGCCCGCGTCGCATTTTAATAGCCGCCACATGCAAATGCGATGACGATGACGAGCTTAATAAATTGCCCACATTTATTTTGAAAAGTCCTCAATTGGGCTTATTTACTGTGCCGATGTATTTACTCTGTTGACCAGGTCAAAACAAGCTGTCAGTGCACCTAATTAGCCCAGTCGAGCAATTTTCTGTTTTCAGTTTTCACACAACTTTTTTGCTGTTTTTTCTCGTTTTTTTTTTTGTAAAATCATAAATTATCAGGAAATATGACTCCATTGGGGAATACACGCACACACTCACTCAAACAATACACTGAGAACTGCAGTTGTTGCAACGATAAATTTACATTTATCAGATATGAAAAATTTCTAAGAAAATTCTTTTTTTATTTGTCCTTAGTGGAGGAACATAGAATAGGATATTATATATAATAATATCTATTTTAAATAATTTGTCTATAAATAGGAAACAGAAATTTTATACTCAAAAATAAATGTTATTAAATTCGCCGAAAAGCTACGAAAAAAGTATTATAATTTTATTAATATAACAGTATAATATTATAATATTTCTTCACCTTAACAGTTTCACAAAACTCTTAATCTTAATCAAGTGAAAATAGTTTGTCCTATAAAACATTTATTTATTTTTTTTTTTTTTAGATATTTATAAAATTATTTGGTTTTTAAAAAATTCTTAATAAACATATATGTAAATAAGTAAATTTGGGACAAATGTTTGTAAAAGGCAGAAGAAGAAAAAAACTAAGCGTAAGTGTGATTTTTTACTCGTGAAAGTGAATATTGAAAGGTCTCTTGGATCCATAGCTTCCGTATTTAAACTTTCGTAACTTTGTCAAAACTAACCCGATTTTAATGTTTAATAGTATGGTCATGGATTGTCCTCTATGTTAATATTACTTGTAAAATATAAGCATTTTAGAAAATTATTTTTTTATTATATGTTTAAAAAGCTCATGAAAATTTTGTATTAATATTATTATTTATTGAAAATGATTTTTGTTTAAAAAACTCATTTGGGAAAAATTGTTTGAAAACCATTTTAAATATGAATTTCAAAAATACATAAAAAATGTCAGTAAGATCAATTTAAAATTTGATCAGTCAATGAATCAATTTAGAACTTACGCAGATTGCACTGTGGTGCTCCTTTGTTTGGGGCCCGTCTCCTGTACGATTAGCGCCATGTTAATGGCCAGCCAAATTGTTAGCAGGGGTGTGCGGGTGCGGGGCGTTAGCTTTGTTAATTTATCCATTGCTGAAACACTCATGGTGGTGCAATTTGTTGTTGTTGCTGTTGTTGTTGTTTGTGTTGCGTGGCAAAAGTCAAAAAGTTTTGGAAGGTTGTTTTGTTGGTAGTCAAAGGGTGCGAGTTATTGCTTAGTTAAAAATCGTCTTCTTCTTGTTGTTGTTTTTGTTTGCTTTGTAGTTGTTGCATGGCATTAAATCGCTTTTTCTTCTTATTTTTGTTCTTTGTGTATAAAGTAAGTTTTAGTTGTTGTTCTTAGTTACAGTTGCAGTTATTAGTTAATTCTTCGGTTTCTTCTGCGGGTTTCTGTCCTGGCTTCACTCCTCTCTTTCTCTCTCTCTCTCAGTCAGTGAGTTAGTTGGTTATATTTTTTTTTTTGTAGGCAGCGAGGCATTCAGTCAGTACATCAGTGCAGGCGTGTGTTTGTGTGTGTGTGTGTGTGTAGTGTGTGTGTCCGTCCTTGTCCGTCTCTCTCCAGCTTTCAATGCAGGCGCTGCCAGTGCGAGATCGTTTGACTGCGCGGCCACGCGAAACTCAACCAGAACAGGCTCAAAACGAGCAGCATCAGCAGCTGGCACAAAAGCACCGAATCCGAGATCGCCTCCAGTTCAACGGCACTGGGTATATCCTCCAACCGATCCTGTTCCTGTTCCTGCTGACGTTGCCTGAGATTTGTTGTTGCTGTTGCTCTGATACGTCCCGTTGTCCGCGGCCACATTAATTGCCAGTTGTTGTTCTCGTAAATTTCGCTTTGCCAACTTTTGTTGTTGTTTTTCTCCTTTTTTTTTAATTACTTCTCTTGAGCCTTTTTTACGCCAGCTGGTTGAGTTTGCACATTTTGTGTGCTGCGTATGTGCCTAGGCTCTTTTCGGTATGCTGCTCATCTTTTGCTTGCTGCTTGCTTCAGTTTGTCATCCAAATTGACGCTCCATTCCATTGCCTGTTTTAATGTCCTTCCGATTTGTTATTGTTTCACTGCGCCTTTATTGTCCTCAGCTTGTAATCTGCGCCAGTTGTTGTTGCTGCTGCTGTTGTTGTTGTTGTTGTTGCAGGCAACTTGTCTCATTTTATGTGTTTTTTTCGGGAATTGTTCGTTTGCTTGATTTGCCATTCGCTTTGGCTTTTGACATTGTTACTACTGCAATAAACTTATGTCCGTACTTTTTTTTTTAGTTTCTATTATTTAATCAACACTGAAAATATAAAAAATGTTTTTTTGTTTTATTATTTTATTATATGTTTTTCAGTGTTCATTTTAGGCGTTTTTAAAAAACACAATATTTTGTAAATACGCAATTGTTAATGTTACATTATTTTTTATTTATATAAATTTAATTGATTTTTTTTATTCATTATGATTTTAAAATTCTTTTGAACTCATGTATATTTATATTTGTTATTTTTAATATTTTATATTTATTTTTTAATTATGTGGTTTATATAACTATTGTTTTTTTTTTTTTTTTTGAATTTAGTGTTACTTTTTTAATTTGGTTTAGTTCTAAAACAATGTTTTTTTTTATATTTTTTTTTTGGTTTTGTTATTTTTTATGTTATATTTTATTATGTATTATGTATATACTTGTTGTTATGTGTTTAGTACGTTTTTTCGGCGAATTTCAACTTTAATTCAATTTTAAATATTTTAATTTTCTTTGATATTTGTAATAATTTTCATAATCCAAATGGAAACTATTTATGAGACTTGAACTTAAAGCTTTTTTTCCATTATATATTTTAAAAATTCACTTTTTCAATGCACTTTTCGAATCTTTCACGTTTAAATTTTGATTTAAAATTTATGTTTTTGAAAATTTTAAAATTTTTCACATTTTGTTACATTTGAAAATTCAAACATTTCAATTGTCAGAGCAAAAGTTTCGAGTGTAAATCCATGCACACATGTAAGTATACTGACACACAAAAGCGTTCGCTCGCACGCAGGCACACTGGCACACATAAATGCACGCACACACACACAAACACACACACACAGACACACCGTGGCCGTCTCCTTTGCGTAGATGGAATTTTGTTTGGTTTTTGCCACACAGTTCTGTCTTTAGCTTTTCGTCAGCCGTAGATATTTATTTTAACCGTGCTGCTGCCTTTTCGTCCGTTACAATTTCTCAGCTGCACGTTTGAATGCCGTTTGGGCCGTGTTTTAGCAAACGGGGCCAGCCCGTTGACAGTTGGTTAGCGCCGAGCGAGAGAGAGCGAAGAGAGTGCGTGCCAAAAATAGCACGAGCTTCAGCTCCAGAGAGAGAGCGAGAGTTGCGCCTGTAAGTATGCTAAGTCTGCAAAAGGTTCTCTCTCTCTCTGTCTCTTTCGGTGGCTGTTTTTGTGTGCTGTGCTTTGGGCCATGTTTTTGTTCCCTTTTAGACTTTGGCTTTTGCAGAAATGTCACTGGCAAGCTGGCAAACTGGCAACCCCGGCAGTTACACTCTGTTTAGCATAAACGCTTGCTACTTGGCTCCTGCCACAATTTGTGTGTGTGTGTGTGTGTGTGTGTGTGTGTGTGTGTGCTAGGCCTTTTGTATAGCTGTTTTTGTTGTGTGTGTGTGTGCTTTTCTTTTTAATTTTAGGTTCAGTTTTTTTCTAAGCGCATTTGATTTGTTTGCCGCTTTGGCTCCTTCCGGCGACCCCCCAACCCCCTTCATTGTAATTTTCACATATCTTGTTAATTGGTTTTGTGTGTGTGTGCGTGTGTATTTGTGTGTGTGTGTTGCTTTCCAAATTTTGCCTGCCTCGTTGCTTTGATTGCATTTTGTGGCAAAGGATTTAAATTTGTGCCAGACGCTAAAACATTGTTGTTTTGTTTGCTTGTGTGTGTGTGTGTGTGTGTGTGTGTGTGTGTGTGTGTGTGTGTGTATTGTTGCCATGGCTGTTGCTGTTGTTCAACTTGTCAAAAGGCATGCAAGCTCAGCCTTTGCCAAATAAATTACATAAGCACATATATATAAATATTTATATATATGTATATATATATATATCAAGCACTCTTTTAGCCAGATAAGAGCTTTGTATATATTAATTAAGTTCTGATATGAATATCGTGTATATAATCCGCAACTGAATCAGCGCGGCCTCTGTTTTTGGGGGAGATTATTAATGAGTTTTACATATTTGATGAACTACGAAACGTGGCTTAAATATGCAGGCCCCTAACATTGGCCCTGCATATTTGATGGCCAGCTTGCAAATTACTTAATCAGTTTTTATAGACGTCTTCAAAATTTCCTTGGCGAAAGCTGCGAAATTTTCGGCAATATTATTTTCCAAAAGAAAAGAGGTTGGTTCCTTGCTTAAATAATTCCCCTAGATTTGAAGCCCATTAAGCTGGGAGGCAAGTATCATTAAGACGAAGCATATAATATGCATGATGATGCCAGAAGTTAACTGTTCAAGTGTATGTGTGTGTGTGCGTGTGTGTGTGTGTGTGTGTGTGTGTGTGTGTGTGTGTGTTGATATGTGGGTCTGCGCGTTTTTGGCAATTAAAAGCATATGCGGGCCGGCTCCTCGCCTGCTCATCAGGCTAATCAACGAGCGGCCACCCCAGCAAATTTGCTTCAAAATAAAACAAAGCCAAGTTAGCAAGGGTGGCTGCAAGAAAACGGAAAAGGGGGTGGGGGTGGTTTGGGTGGTTTAGGTGGTTGGTCTGGCAAAGCCGACATTGGAGACGCGCACGAAGACGGCAACGAATTTTGACGTCGCGGTGCGATGCTCCTAACTTATGCAGAGTACCCGTGCCACAGGCAAACAAACGTATACACACACACACACACACAAGCACACAAAGGCACACACGCGCCTTGCAGCAGACTCCTTTTTTTCCTACACTTTTAAGTATTTATTTAGGGTTCCTTTTGTTGTTGCTGTTGTTGCTGTGCGCGTGTGTGTGCCAAGCAAACATGGCCAACATGGTTTTTTCCCATTTTTAATTTTTTTTCCAGCTTGCAATAAAATTTTTTTACTTTTTTTATTTATAAAGTATTTTCTTTCTATTTGTATTAAATATAAATAGACATGTTCCTTTTTTTTTGTTAATGTATTAACACGTATTTGCTGTGGGGTCCTCGTCGTGTTTAGCTGTCACAAACACACATACACACACACACACACACACACACACACACACACACACACACACACACACACACACACACACACACACACACACACACACACACACACACACACACACACACACACACACACACACACACACACATACATACACACGCACACGACGCGCTCTCTACACCAAGAAATATGCATAAAGTTGGCTTCGATTTTTGCAGCTACGCCTCTTTTTCGCATAACGTCAGATTTGAGCACAATTGTTATTATATACACAAACACACACACACACACACACACACACACACACATACACACATGCACATATATATATATTTATAGCCGATATATGTTAATATTTTAAACGTATTTATTTTTTGCAATTTTTGGTTTGATTTTCAGCTTTTACCAGCAGTGTGTGTGTGAAAAATGTATCTACTATGGCTCGCTTTGAACTATATATTTTCCTTAATTTTATTTTATTTCATTTTTCTTTTTTTTTTGCACACAGCGCGTTGACGAGCACAAAACGTCTGAACTCAACTCGACACGGACACGGACTCGGACGCTCGCTCAAAATTGTGGCTGTGGCAGAATCAAAATAGCGTTCGGGCCAAAACAGTGTTGTACAACACGAAGCTGCGAAAAATTCTGGGCGCGCCGAGCACGAAGCGCACAAAAACCCGACGACAAACGAAAGCCGAGCGCAGACGAGGCCGAAAACCGAAACCGAGAAACGAAGCTGAAACCGGGCCGAATGTTGCACGCTTCAGCTCTCAGTGTGTTGGATTGGAAGAGAGGGGGGAGGGATTGGGGTTCAGTTTGTAGCTGTTGTAAGTCCTTGTTATTGTTGGCTTTAAGCGCACGCTACTGTTTCGCTGTGTCGCTGCCAGCAGCTGCCGTCGCAGCGCCGCGTCGCCTTTTTGTACAACCGGGAATCGTTTTGGGCCTTCTGCTGCTGCTGCCCCTCCTCCCTCCCCCTCTCTAGCTGGCAGGCACTGGCACTTCTCGCTCACAAATCAACATAAATCAGCTAAATCGTCAGGATACAAGCACACACACACACAAACACACACAGAGCAACTGCAGCGGTAGAGTGTGCCGGCGGCTAAAGCTCTGTATTAGTGGATGTTGCTGTCATATTTGCTGCTGTTGTTGTTCTTGCTGTTGCTGTTGTTGCTGTTGCTAAAGTAGTTTTTTCTTTTTCGTTCTGCTCTGGCAGTTGTTCTTGTTTGCGCTGCGCTGTCTCTATGCAGTTCATTTACTGGCGTGCTGGCACACTTGTCGTATGCGTTATATATTGACCAAGGCGTATACGCATTTATGTGTGCCAAGCTGCTGACAGGCTGTCTAAGCTCGCTTTACAAATCATGGCGCAAGCTAAAACTGCTTTAAATATTCATTAAAATAAAATAAACTGTGCTGTCAAATATTATTTATATAAATTTAAAAATAAATTCAATTTAATATATAACCAAAAACCTGGCGTCTGTATTGTTTAATGTTACATATCGATGCCTCGTAAAAGAATTAAATATATAATTTTCTAACAAAAAAATTTATTTTAAGTTTTACCTTTTTACATAATAAAAAAAACTATATACGTTTAGCTTAACTTTTATGCAGCTCATAAAAACTTATTGAGTATGCCTTCTCACTTTAGTTAAAATGATGTATTTTGGCATACAACTAAATTAATTTCAAAAAAAAATTTCCTTCATTGATTTTTTAAATTTTATTAACTTAACTTTTATAACTTTTTTTTAGAAATGCGTTATAAATATAATTTTAGACATATATGTGACTTTTTTGCTCTAAGAAATTATTTTAGTGATTACTAAAAAACAAATATATTTGATTAGTTTTCCATATTTGATTATTATATACATATATTATGGTTTTAGTTAACTTACGAAATTTAATTGAATTTTTTGGTTTCCCACTCTAAGTTATTTATTTTAGATCAAATAAAACTATGTCATTTGCTTGTTTTCAGAGTTTGATTTATAACACAGCGCATTAGCTGCTTCGACATCCAAAAGCCCAGCTAAATCATATGAAAGTTTTAAGCATAGTTAAACTGGGTATTTATGCGGTTCGTTTAGGGCCAAAAAAAATCGAGGCCACAGTCTGCGGCCAGTCGAGGAGTATTATTAAATATGCTGGCAATGTCAACCAAGTTGACTTTTCAATGCGCACTGCTGATTTTTTAATAAGCATAAATTTTGGCCAAGCACCAGTGCGCCTGCCACGCCCACACGAATCACGTATACGCACTCATTCACACACACACACACACACACACACACACACACACACACACACACACACACACACACACACACACACACACACGCGCGCGCAAATTGATTGAGTTTGCGTTGTCATTTGTTGCTGTGGCTGCCCAAATTTTTGAAAATGAAATACCAGAGCTTTTACGTCTCGCACGTGTTTCTATATATATATATATATATATATATATATATGTATTTGTGTGTTTTTTTTCTTTCTGTGTGTGTGTGACAGTGTCAAATTAATGAAACACATGAAGGCAGCAAGCGTTGGGTAATTTGTCATTTCGACAAATTTTGAATTATTTAAGCGGAAATCTTAGCGCCCGGAAAGCAAACAAAATGCGCAAGTGATTTGTGATTGCGACTGTGACTGTGACTGTGACAGTGACGGTGACAGATATAGATGGCAGTTAAAAGATATCGCTGTGGAAGGACGGAATTACAGTTAGAATCGGGGAAACGCGCAGATTCAACACCCTTGCAGACATTTTGAAGAATTGTAATAAATATCTACATAAAGCTTTCATCAAAAACTTAAGTTTTTAATAATATGCATAGAAGCAATACAAAGCTTATAAGAGCTGAGTTTAGTTAGAGTATGTTTATTTAATAAAAAACTCGTTTAAAAAACAACCAAAAAATGGATTTTTATTGCTTTAATAAATTAATTCAGTTTTATTAATATACACGTATATATGAGCTTCAATTGAACTTTTACTTTAAATAAAATGCAAAAAGATTTATTAAGATTTGATAAAAAAAAAACAAAGTTATTTAAGAAATTAATCCTTTCCAACTGAAAATGGAAACAATTATGACATTGAAAAACTATGTAAAAGGCAGAATTTTCGATTTTAACCTTTGGTTCAGACGCAGATTTTAAATATTTCAGATTTTGGCCAGAAATATCGAAATTCAAATTTCAATAAGTTTATCAAGACAAATGAAATTTTCATATCAAGCATACTTTTAGGTTAGAAGTAAATCAAGAATTTAGTTTCTATAATGGGAGCCAAGTGCAGCCTATGAGTAAAGTGTATGTGTATGTGTGAATTTGTGTATATAAAATATATTGCAGAGTTTAGGGCGTAAAGCATTTTTACTTATTTTTTGTTTGTTTTTTATTTTAATTTTTATTATTATTTTATTTGGAATCTTACAGACATTCTTTAACTGTAGCCTAAAATTTCATGTAAGTTTTTTTGTGTCTTATTTGGGTCCACAATACTTTTCGCTCGTTTTTTATGTACCTTAAAAGAACGCGGCGTGGAAACAAAAAACCTTTAGATACCTGGATAGAAATGTAATTGCCAGCAGACAAATGGCACACACGCACAACCGCAGCATAGAGTGCTGGGCAATTTATTTTCGGCATTACTCAAAAAACTCAAAATCAAATAATTAAAATAAAAACGAATATATATATTTATTTTTTGCTCACGTGGCGTATGCTTAACATTATGTATACGCCATGCTACAAACGCTGCGAATCTCAAATCTAAATTGCGCAATGTGGTCGTAGCATATTCATAAATGACAGGCCAGAAAGAAAAGGGGAGAGAGCAAGGAATGAAAGCACACAAATTGAGCTAAAAATAAAATGTAAATAAATAATTTGCACTGCGTCATGTCAGAAATTTTAAGCACATAATTAACAGCTTATTTAACCCTGTTGTGTGGTGTCGCCGCTGCGCCAGATTATTCAACATGGTTGGACGAGGGCTGTGTCAACTGGTTGGGGCGCCTCTCCTCCCCCTTTTTGGGGAAAGGGGTTGTGCTGTAAATTCATAAAAAACTTTTCTATGCTTGGGGCGCTCGCAGTGACAATCGTGGCCTGCACCAACACAATGCTAGTTCATAGGACTTGCGGGGGCAATGATGACAACGACAACGTTCGAAACAAAAGCGAAACAAAAACAACACCAACAGCAGCAGCAGCAGCAACAACAATAAAACAAGTCAGAAGGCTCCAGTCGGGGCCGCCCGACTAGGAGATACCCTGAACCCTGCGATCTGGTTCCATAAACATTTCAGCTCGTTTACACATACATACACAAATTCACACATACA
>SCDY01000772.1:0-55649 GCA_004143825.1 Drosophila micromelanica | reverse complement strand
GTGTAAACGAGCTGAAATGTTTATAGAACCAGATCGCAGGGTTCAGGGTATCTCCTAGTCGGGCGGCCCCGACTAGAGCCTTCTCACTTGTTTTTAGATAGTTTCTGTTATTAATTTCCAACCTCTTGATTAAATTTGGGCTACCCATTCAAAAAAGATAATTAATAAATAATAGTAGATGGTATCCTTGCCCTGGTAGAAAAGAAATATTTTGGGTATATTGAAAAATAGTTAATTTTTTCCCAGACCGCAAAAAGCCCGACTAGGAGAAACCCTATGCCCAAATAACATGCTTACAAATAAAATATACAATATACAAATAAAATATAAAATATGAAAAAAAAAATGTTGATAAATGTTAAACAAAGCAGAAAGCACAATTTGACGACCCCCGTCCCCTAAATAGCTCGAGCCTTCTGAATGAAACTTACCTTTTTTTTACGTGTTATTCATTAAGAATCTGCCTTTAGACTATAGAAACTTAACTGCAGCACCATATCGTGATCGGGATGTCAAGATCGCAATCTTTGGCGAAGGTCCCTAATTATTTGCATACAACATTTCGTAACTCTAACGAGTATAACAAAGGATACTTTCCTAAAAGGGATAGAGCATTACATAGCCAGATTACCGACTAAATTCCCCTTGACTTGGGACTTCGGGTCTTGTTTTCGAATGAAATATAATTAATAAAATGAGGTACTTTAAAAGTCGTTAAAGGGTGATAAACTAAAATTTACAATTTTAAGTTGTTGACTTTAGATGAGACAGCTTGATAAAACTGAAGACAGCAAATACATATATCAAAATTATACATTAAGTATTAGTGGTTTCGATAAAGTTCGATTACCAATATGTTCAGACTCGCTAATACATACATATTCGAATTGGTGCATTAATATTAGTATTAGTACCACAATATTGGATGTAGAGTCCAAAATTTTGCTGGTCTTTTTTTTAAACAAACCACAAAAATTAAAAGTTTTCTAAAATATCAATGAAATCGCTTACGAATATTTTAGGCTGTTATTATACTGTCAACGAGCGTTCTTGTTCGTACACAATTTATACTGAGAACCAGCTGGGTTACACCACTGGATAGAGAGGAGCTCCTTACAGTCGTTTCGACAAAAATAGAAGATAGTCTCCATATAATTGTAATTGGGATCTACCGCTCATATTAAGGATAGACGTTTAACATATTAGCTTAATTCTAAAAGAGTTAGCATTTCTCTAATGCGCTCTTAGTTTTATGAGTGATTCTTTTTCCTCATAAACATGCCCATTTTATTGTGGGCATGCAGAAAAATTACATTTCAAGTTGTGGATGTGGATCGGTATTAACAAGTAAGAGTGATCAAGTCGAGAGAGCACCGAACCGGATATACCCCGCGGATATGCCCTGCTGCGAGCTGTCGTTACACACATTTAAATTCTGCATGCACTGCTTGCTAACGCTGCTAATTGTCTTGTTAAATTTTCATTTAATTATAAGCAGATATATCAGCAAGTGAGATTGCTGTAGTCGGGTCCGCTCGACTAGAAGATACCCTGAACTCAGTTGAACTGTATTGAGGTGGTTAACAAATAAAAAAAATTAATTAACAGATATCAGCGAAAAAATAAGGGTATCGCACCGTTGGTCCTTACGCGGGTCTTGAACCACCGACCCTTCAACTTCAGCTGCACTACTCTTATCAAAAACATTACACTCTCTTGTGATTTTGATGTGATATAAATAAAATTAACCATTGCACATGAACACAGAAATTGCTTGCCCATGACCCCCACTATTATTACTCGATTCTTGGTTTTCCGATCCGGCGGATGTCAGTCTCCTTACCAACGGCTACTATTGCAGCATATTCCGCAAAGTCAACAATGTGGATATCGCCCGTAAGACGACGTCGTACATCAGGTTCCTCAAGAGACCATCTGCTGTGTCGTACTGGAGAACTCTTGCTCAAAAGTAACCTCTTACTTAATCAGGGATCACGAATCCCGAAGGTGCATCGATTATAATCGAATCAAAGTACAAAGTACTTTATAAAATTTAATTTATATTTAAGAATAATTTTCAAACGCGGTACAGTCTCATTATTGCATAAATTAAGTTTAGCTTAAAAGTTGGCCGGAACGGGTTGTAAGTGGTAAAACATACATTCACTTTTTGTGGGGTGTTTACTACTACTAACTGTGGGAACGACCAAAGAAGCGATAGTAAACAGGCCGTTTGTTGCGCGGCTGAATATTGCGGTAGTTATCCCGTATCCGATTCCCGCGAGAGTCCTTCAGCTGCCAAAACCTGGAAACGTCCGAGAGGGCTATGGGTAGAGGATGTTCGAACACCGTCCAGGTGACAGCCTCGTTGCAACCAGGTGTGGTCAACGAACCCTTGTAGGTGTAAAAGTTAACGGTGTTCAAACCACCCAACAACTGACCAAGGGAAAAATAACCGTCTATTAATGCCGCGTCCTGATAATTGACTACTTTTGGCAGTTTATCGAATATCTTTCTAAAGCCTGGATATACGGTGTACGGGGTCTTAAAAAATGGAACATAAATTACTGACTTCATTGCTTCATGTAGGAACCTACCCGGACAACCTTAAGCATAATTCCCAGCACAGCTATGCCGTCTGCGTGATGAACAGCTTCTGCGAGATCTTTATAGCGCTCGTTTCGGTGCAGAATATGCATTTCCATATCGTAGCGTGCGTTGTTGATTACGTGCTCAGATCCTCGGGATGTGGGCGATCCCCAATGGAAATGGACGCCCTCAGCCACATAGATTCCGTTGAGTATCCCTCCTGTAATAAAGGGCTTTTGGCCACTCTCGGTCTCTGGTATGGCAATTTTAGCTGGATTGCGCCACCCAATTAACCATGAAACTAATTATTTTTAATATCCACTATATCTTTGCAAATGTTAACCTACCTGTGTGTCCATTGTTGAGCAGGGTCAGTGGGCTTTTAAGCATTACGTCGTAGTTTCCAAAGAAAATCCGTCGGATCGGCAGCAAGCGCGACTTTAAAAATCATGAAATTAGGCAAAGTCTTTAAGTTGATTTCACACATTTGTATTAATTCCCCCCCTAACCCGTACGACGAAAGAAAATTTGTACCGATAAGGCTAATGGAGAAAATTAGCAATAAATTACGTACAAAATTGCAGTAAATTGGACCACTCGAAAGTTTCTGTTGTGTTTTTTTTTTTGAAATGCACCAGCGCACTATTTATGAAAATAGCTGTCAACGCTCGTAACGGAAACAGCGATTATAATGTGCCGTAATCTAGTGCACTTAACGGCTTGTCCATGTTTGTTAGACATGCGGTAATCCAATTTGGTTACACGGATCTCTGACTTGCTGTTGTGGCTGCATTCTCAATTGGCATTTGCTTGCAGCAACCAGCACCAAATAGAACATTTCATTCAATACTTACCGTGGCAATCGAGAGCTTAATAGGTGTCTGCCACAGACCCGTTGCGCACATCCCTTCCCAATCGGCGCCGTTTTTGAGATAGTTCCATTGAGCATTGGCCGAGCCGTCATCATCTTCATCTGAAAAGCGATGTTCAGGTGGTTTTAGAGCACGAACTGAATTAATTGGTTTTCACTTTCTTTTACCCGATAAAGGGGGTTTTTGTGTGTTAACCATAAATCATACCATCAATCATCCAACAAATGGTTATTTTGTGATAAACGATGGCCAATTAATAGTAATATACTAGTATTAAATGAGATATGTATACCATATGCCAATCAAGATAGTTCTGGCTATTACCACTTATTGGGTGCTGATACGCTAGTGGCAGCAGTACAAAAAGTGTTTTAAAGATACTCGGGTGCATTATTTCCAATTGTTTTGCACTGTGATAAAGTTGAGCGAATTCTTCACATCCGTTTAATCAATTCGCAACAAACAAACCGCTTGTGAAGCTAATAATACTTCAACCGCTGTGACTACCGCTTAAGCCCAACTGAATGGCTCCAAAAACGATCACACACTTTTATACCTGGCCGGAATCGCAGCCACCTGCGAAGCGAGGCCGTTCCGACGATGAACTTTCGATGGCTCCTCATGCAGACTTTGAATAAAGTACTTTGAGGTGACAACGATTTCTTGTAACTGGAGCTGCTGATTTTAATGTACTTGTAATTGGTAAGTGATCATATTTAAAAACTATGAAATGATTACAACAATTTGTTGAATCATAGATAACCAGTACTATTTAATTTCTCTACGTTTTTAATTCAAATGTTTTTACCCTTAGAGGTGTGAGTTGAAATGAATACTTCAACATATAAATTATTAACGTCCGATAATTTGCCATGACCGCTGGTATAAGATATACATATGTATATACATATATGTATGTGCACAATTCATTTTATATGTTACATATAAAACTACTTTCAATTCAAATTTAAACAATCAGATCAATTAAACATTTGGAAGCTTTAACAGTCGCTCCTGCTCAGAACCAAATCTACACAAGAAGTCTTTCAATGGACAAATATACATATTTGGTGAACAACAAGAGCATAACGGCAAAAAAAAATGTAAAAAAAAAATAAAAGGCCAGAGAGGCAGCATTAAAGCTATTAAATAACAAATGTATCAAATGAAAAAAGTCAAACACCAATTGCGCACACATCCACCTACCCAGTAACTAAGAACATGGAAAGGAAATCCCAAAGCTAAAGAAGATCTGCCCCAATGTCTGCGAGGGACCATTAAACTGACCTCACTGTGAGTACACCTGAGCTGCCAGCACCGGTGTCCAAAATTAGAAGAAGAAACAAAGAAACAGCCTGTTTTGAAGATTTCGAATCGTTCGAAAATACTAAATCTATATTAAATATATATATATGGACTCCACGGCCAATGTTATTAGTAAGGGCGCCTATGAAAGCTTAGCTGTGTCTTTAATAAAAACAAAACTAAAAGGACCAACTGGAAATATAATAAGCAATCTAACATAACTTGTAATAAATATATAATATAATATATATATAAATTTTTTTTAAATTTTGTTTACATTTTATTACATTCAAACTCATAAGCTTTTAAAATACCTTTGAGAATATGTTTAATTAATTCAAAAAAGCTTATATTTTTAAAATTAACTTTCTCCTAATTCTTACGTCACTTTTGTTTTTTGTTAATTATAGATAGCATTTTTAAATTGGCCAACCAACAGCCAGTCAAAAATTAAACGAGATTATTTATGCAAATAAAGCATTTAGGCAAATACAAATTTCTAAAGCATCTTGGAATTTTTGTTTTCTTATAAATTTGTAACTTTTAAAATTTGTTGTAATAAAAAGAGAGTACCCAATACACACTTTAGGATTTAAAGTCCGATCATTGTGAATTCATATATATTGTATATATAAAAATATCACCAACATCGGAATTCGGAAAACTAATTTTTTTTTTATCATTTTTCCACAATTTTATTGCTGGCACAGTTGATTTCAAATATTTATATCACTTGTAAAAAAAGGCTTAACGAAAAATCAACAGGAAATTAGTTTTCAAAGTAATTAAAAAAATAAATTTTGTATTATTGATGATTATGTTTGCAAAATACACAATATTTACATATCTTTGTATAAAATAGTAATAGACCAGCTTTTAATTTGCACGTTAAAAAACGTAAAAAAGTAAGTTATCAACTAACCCTTAGGCAAGGGCAGGATATTTTATTTATCGTCAAGCAGATGTTTTAACTATTTGTATGAAAAAAGCTTATTAAGGTAAGGATACGTTCATACATATGCATTTATACACTTTAATTTTCTCTTTTAAAAAACATTTGCTTTCTAAGTCTATATCAACACCATGTTTTACAATCACGGCACAGTTCTAGCTTAACTTGTGACAAAGGCTGCCTAACAGTAGCGAGCAATGCCAATCGCACAATTGTATGATAATGAAACAAATCGTATTTGTTGGGTCAAAAATCACCAACTGCATGGGAAATGAACTCATACTGCCGCTCCATGCTGCCTTCTACATCTAGCGAGTCGTCAATGAAGTGCATTTCGACATGCTCCTGGAACGCCTTAAATGATACTTGGCTGGAGTACAGTTTGCCGCACATAGGGCATGTTTTGTCTATGGCATCAGCCTTAAGCTTCTCTTGAATAACATTGAAGCGGTTAGAGGGCAACAGCGATGTTGCATGCCCGTTGAATGTATCAAGTGTTTGGCTTGATGCAGACTCATTTTGACAGCGTTTAGGCTCATTGCGATCTTCCGTCTCCAAACTTTTATCAGCCATTTCCGGTTTGTTGGCTGCCTTTTGTGTACATTCAGGGCAGGGCTGGAGCGCTGCGTAACGATAATAAAGAATAATTACTGAAATCATCTTTGCAAAGATCGCCGACTTACCGACACAATTCTCCAGTTGTGTCAGTGCAGAATTTAGCTCTTGTTGTTGTTTCATGGCCTCGCGGCGCAGGTCCTGCAGGCCTTCCATGCACTGCTTTGCATCGACATTGGTATCAAGCTCACTCACAGCACTGACATCGTTTACATTCAGTTCACATGGATACCCAAGTTCCGTCTCGCTTGCATTAAAGTCGTCTAATGCAATCTCTTCCAGACTAACTTCTGTTATCAGCTTCTGCCGCAAGTGTGGGTTTGGCGAGTGTTGCGTGAAAGTTTTAGAGCGAATCAAGTTCTGATTGGTGGCAACAGAAGTTGCCACTGTGTCACGAGCATTGTATGTGATCGCCACTTCGTCTTTTACTGTTTGTGACTGATCTTTGGATATTTTCGAAAGGCGCGACCAAAGTCTCCGATTCTCGTTAGATACCATGTTGATTTGATCATTTAACTGCTCCTTTTGGCGTTGTAGTTCATCTATCCGTAAGCGAAGCGTCATCACATCGGCACCTAAGTCTGTCTTTCCCAGGCTAGTATTATTCCTGTCCTCGCGCAGTCGCTGATTTTCCTCCTCCATGCTGGTCACACGGCGTTGTAGTTGGATGCATCGCTCTTTCACCGTCTGCAACGCCACTTGCAATGCGTAATTAGCTTTGTCACTGGAGGTCGAACTAGAGCTAGATAGGGATGTCGGTGTAGCTTTGATAGCTTTGGTTTCCATTATGGGCCTTCTAATCTGTTTGTATATTCAACTACTTTCTAGAATCTAACTAGAAATATTTATTGTAGCGTAGATGTTTTCATTTTTCTCTGTTGCAGCTTGCAATGACGAGTGCCTGCTATCGATATATTATATCGATGTAATTACCGTGCTTATTTAAAGGCTGCCAGACTGTAAGAACTTTTTCCCTTTTCCATTGTAAATTTAAAATTTATAAAAACAGCTAAAAAACCCGGTGATATTTCGTAAGCTAATGAATCATATTGTTTATAATTATATTGTTTGTCGATGCCCTGCAAAACAATATATATATAAATATATGAATACCAAATATCAAATAATTTTGATTTGTTTTCGAAAACTTTGAAAATTTTAAAGCAAATTTTGGTTTTGGGATTCAAGCCCGGATTCTTATTGTTTTCTTATTCTTTAAGCGATTACAGATTTTTAAAATATGTGCTCTTCCTGACACTCCATAAAATCGCATTTTTTTTTGTTTGCTTTAAGATAAATATACATATATATATACATTAAATCTATTTAAAGAAGGAGTATATATTCAATATAACTGGTTTTTTACTTAATTATACCTATTTGTAATTATGGCGGTAGGTAATCAAAAATTTAAATTAATAAAAATTTGCGCCAAATAAAACCCGATATTAATTTTAACATGTCACATCTCAAAGTAAAAAAAAGTGGCGGCCCTCAAGCACGGGGCTGTTATAGCACAGCTGTAGTAATGTTATGCGGTAAAATCATATTTAATAATTTCTATAAATATAAGAGAAAAAGTCTTTTAACCATTTTCGCGAGTAAACCACGGTTTAAGGTTACTTTTCAGTCGCCCAAAGTTTTATTTTTCGGTACTGACAACTTTTCGTTGCCAAGCCTAATAAAATTGCACCAAAACAATTCGGACGTTGGTGTCGTCACATCCTTCAAGAGTCCCGCGAACTGTGTACGCAACTATGCCAAGCTACACCAATTGCCCCTCTACCGGTGGCCGATAGCGGCGGAGCAGTGTGCTGCCTTCGAGCTCGGGGTTGTGGTGTCCTTTGGACACATGATACCATTGCACATCATTAACGCTTTCCCGCGCGGAATTATCAACGTTCACGCTAGTTTGCTGCCCCGATGGCGCGGTGCTGCACCTATAATGTATGCCATAATGAAGGGCGATGCCAAAACAGGCATTTCCATCATGAAGATAGAGCCACATAAGTTTGATATTGGTCCGGTAAATATACCGCGTGCAAGCATCAAGCATCCCATTTCTCATTTACCTATATTTTTGTTTTTAGATATTGGCGCAACGGGAGATGCCCATCAGAAGTGATATTTATATGCCAGAACTTCATGATGCCCTGTCGCAATTGGGTGCTGATTTGCTTGTGGACACAGTGAATAACCTGGAAGACAGACTCTTGAGAGCGCAGCCACAAAATAATACTCTCGCCAGTTATGGTACCTATTTAACAATAATCCATGAGTGCAGTTATATAATGATTTTCCCCTAGCACCGAAGATTACTTCTGACATCACCGAGGTCGTGTGGTCAGAGCAAACTGCCATGGAGCTGTTCGCACGACATCGCGCTCTTTATGGATTTAAAAATCTTACTACAACCTTCATGGATAAAGCAGTCCAGCTATTGAAGCTGCAACAGTCCAAACAGCAATTACCTGCATCTTCAGCTCCCGCTCCTGGGTACTTTAGATTTCATCGTGCGCGCAAATCGCTTATAATTGGTTGTGCACAGAATTCGCAGCTGGAGGTTTCACAGCTACGCATTGAGGGCAAGAAACCAATGAGTGCCCAGGATTTCAATAATGGATTCTTGGGAAGGGCACAGGCGTGGCAATTTAAGCAAAATAAACAATTGGCCTCGTGTTAACAAATGGCGCGCTGAGGCATTTTATTGATGATTATGTAATAATGTCATAGCTTATCCCAAGTTTGAAGGCTTCACTTCTTTGGTTTCTGATGATTGCTGCGTGGATTTTTGCAATAGGTTCTTGGTGAACCACATGGGACGGGGCTTTTTCATTTCTACTATGCGTTTGTTGGCGGCACCGACCGCTTGTTCCGCCGTCTCGCCCTCATACAGGACAATAACTTCCTGCTCGACGGGCTCTAGGCCCAGCTGCGCTTGTATCTTTTCCTGCATTAGCTGCGTTTCCTGCCGCACTTTATCATAACAGTGAGCTGTTGATTGGAATTGGTTATTTCATTTTAATACGAGCTTATAAGTAAAGTAACATCTTACGACATAGGACGCCCAACTCGTGATCGTGACCACATTGCTGGCAGGAACGTAGGTTTCTCTTTTCCTTAAGCGGCTTCCAAACATACTCTTGAAATCCAAATTTGCGGTTCAGTCGTTTTTCTACACTACGTCGATGCTTGGGCACAGCCCAGAGCATGCCATCTCCAAGTAGATCCCTTAGGCTAAATTTATGCGCTGTGCGGTTGTCTGTGCTGCTGTGTTCGTGCATAATATAGGCCAATGAAGGTGGAGGTCCGACGTTTGGTAGAAACAGGCGTTCCATATGTTGGACAAAGGTTTTAATTGATAAAAATAAGTTGCGCGACATTTCTAGCTGTAATTGAACAAATAAATTTATGTAAATGTAGAGATGGAAGCGACTCTTATCGAACAATTAGATTATGCGATACGTGTTGAATTGTACGCGATATATCGCCACTAAAAGACATAGCCCCTTAATTCTCCAAATGCACGTCTACTGAGCTTAAACTTACATAATAATATTGATATTGATATTGAATCTTTATTGGATGATTTCAATTTAATAATAAAATGTACAAATGATTTTCTGTTATCGATATTTTTAGAGAACACAACAGCTGCTTAACTCTCGAACGTAAGTTGTCAGCTCTGGTATCTGCTGTCGGCGGCGTGCACAGCTGTTTTGCAATATTACGTCAAAACAAAAAGTTGTGTTGCAAAAAGTTTAAGAAATGTGTTAAATGAAAAGTGGGACAAAGTTTATAATAGCAAGAGAAAAATATATTTGTAGAGTCTTCAGTGTAGCTGAATAGATGTGCAACATGTTGGCGCTCGGCGTGCAACAGGGGTCGTAACGTACCACAACCACATGGAAATCAATTAAAAGAAAAACCACGCAGGGTTAAGTATAGTGCCTCCCAAACTGTGCAACAGATAGGCGAAACTTTTCTGCCGCCAAATCTTACGGCCCACTAACGTCAAGTTCAAAACCAAAGCGCTCGAACAAACTGTTCGGCTAGCTTTCGTATTTCAACACAAGACTTCAAACTCACCACACTACGCGAAACGGGACGCGCAGGCGTAGCAAGCTACGAGCGCAGACAGCGGTAAAACGCGAAACACTTCGTTGAAGCTGCTGTAGTCGGACGCAAGCATCGCGCTGTGCTTGTTTCCAAATTTTGTCCCGTTCATCGTTCGCTATTTGTGTGTGTTTTTGAGCTCGTGTTAGCCCTGCCATAGGTGTGTGTGTGTGCATGTGTATCTGTGCCGTCTTCTTCTTTAAATCGAAAGCTAATCCTATAATAATGTTGTTCAGAATTTAACAAATCTGTTCATGTTTATCAAATTTTGTAGGCTTGGAACAGCGCAGCTGAGTAATTGTAATTGCAGAGGTTTAAAATCCATTTAACGCTACACACTTGCTCCTAACGGGAAAAAACCAAAATCAACCAAAACATAATAAACAAAATGGCCTGCTTAAGTACTTCCGGTCGCGTCGCGTGCGGTTCGCGTCGCCAACAAGCGCACAAATTTATTTGTCGGTTATTCCTCAACCACAGCTTGCGTCGACAGAGCAGCTACCTGGCAGGTGCCCAGGCGCCCGTACAAGGGCATGCCAAGCAATACGCCCACAATCAGCAATTGGCTCGTAGCTTTCATGGATTAAACTTTGGCATCAACCAGGATTACCTCAGCCTACTGGTGAGTTATAACAAAAAAATAACTAAATAAAATAAAATAAAATAATAGAAAAGAAAAGAAACGAAACGAAAAAAAAACGGTGACAATGACATCAACGCCGATAACGGCAACAACAAGTGTCCATTGGTGGCCAACTCGTTGATCGGGCATTCATTTAGCCAAAGTGCATTGCGCATGCGCAGCGTGTTTGCCGCTAATGCGACTGCGTGACTTTGGTTTTTGCCGTTGTGGCTGACTTTGGCTGTCTTTGCCTTGTCCGCTTTTCATTTCGCTGCAAAGCCAAAAGAAAATGAAAGTGAAATTGGTTGCCAGCGGCTTCGTTGTTGGCCATTGCTTTTGCTTTTGTGCAGGTAGCATGAAAAAAAGCAAAAGGCCGTCGACAACAGCGCAACAACAGCAACAACAACAACAGCAGCAGCCAGACAGTGAAGTAGTTGTCCATGCAGGAATGGGCGCTGCTGTTGTTGCTTTGTTTTTTTTTTTTTGAGTTGGCGGAAGCCGTTATACTCATTTATTTATGTGTTATATTTATGTTGCTTATTTTTTTTCCGCTTGCAATTTTGATCATCGCATATATGCAAGGTGAAACATTTAACAATTGTCTTTCTCTCATTTTTTATATATTTTAAAACTTTTAGTTTGCCTGTCTTTCATTTTATCTTTATATGTTCGCTTCTTCGTTTTGTTTTTTCGTGCCAGCAGAAATTTCGTTATGCAATTTTGTTTACATTCATCCACATATGTATACATTTATTATTGTTTATCGCTTGCAAAAGTTTAACAGCTGATTGTGACATCTAAGTACGACACAGTGACTTTAAAACTATAAAGTACTTATGCACTTCTAACTGTGCGAAAATGTGAATAGACTTCCAAAGTGATTGTAGCGATACTTTGTCCTTTTGTTTTTAATATAAATTATTGTAATTTTAAAATTTTGCATTTTTAAATAAATGTATTTATATTTTTTTTCGATACCTAACAAGATCATTTTTAATTTGTTTGAAAACAGCTCGTCGTATACTTAATATCAGTTAATATTTCCTTTCAAACTATTATTTGCCTTGCCTTGAAAATGTGCAGGCATTAAAATTTTAACACTGCACAATTAGTGCATAATTGATGCTATTTTCGGTTTATTGTTTTATTGTACGCAACTTTGCCCGCCTGCCATCGCAACGGCCCTGATGAGAACTTGAGGTTGCTTTAATAGCTTTAGCATTGCACTTTTCACGGCGCACAGGCCTCAGTCCAATGCATTTATGCAGCGCATTTCTAGGGCTATAAAATGCCATGTAAATAATATGTTTATAATGTTCATCATTTCAAGGTCTTGGCATAAATTAGCAATATTTTCGAAAAATATGTGTGTGCATACATAGCTGCTTATTTTCTTTTGTTAGTGTGCATGGTCTTTAGGGTCTCGGTTCGGTCAAATGGCAACAAAGGTAAAAAGGCCAAGTGCCAATAAAAACACACATTTAATTGACTCTTTTGACACACATTAGGAGCGCAAAAAAGTTTAATAAGATAACAAACTGAATAACAAAATAATAGCAGAAAATAATGTATATTTAGATTGTTAATTAAATTTTATAAATTATATGGAAAGTGAAAAAAAATGTGCAAATTAAAGATTAACTTTGTATGAAGTTCACGTTGTTGGAATATTTATGCATTTTGTCTGATTAAATTTTGGTTAAACCAAATAAAAATTCATTCAGCGCCAATTGGTTTTACGCTTCGCTCACAAAACACGTACCCTAACACACACATCATACATACACACGCACACACCTGAGACACTGATACGACCATCTAGCTATATCATAGGTAAACAATAAACAAAACGCAAATAGAAAGCGCATATCGCAGTAGCAGAGACGCAGGCTGCCAATACAGCGACAATACTAGCCAAAAAACAAAAAACCGCCAACAATAGTCTTCAATAGCAATAGCAGCAGTAACAACAACAAAAGCTGTATATATGTATATGTATGAGAAACTCACTTGACTTTCTTCTTCATTTCATTTGACTAGCAGCGGCGCCAACGTCGCAGTCGCCACCGCCACTTATCCGAGTTTAAGTATTGTTTTGTTCAAAATTGTATTAAAATCCAATAGTTGTATCTATGTTTGCATTTGTAAAATATATATACACCTGTATTTGCGCAGTGCAAATCAATTTTTGATCTCTGAATGCGCAACACGAAAAACTTTAGCTAACGGATTGGCTTGCATTGGCCTTAAGTTAAGTGTATTATCATGATCAGCGCGTATGCAAGAGTATGTATTTTAATTTGCTTGATTTTCGAAATTACATGAGCATAAAAATTGCATGAACTGTGCTTTGCTTCGCCTTCTCGCTCTCTATGTTGTTTTCGCTGGTGTTGTTGTTTGTATTCAAATAAAAATTTTCACTTTCGTTGCGAACGCGTGAAATTTGCGTAGAGTTTAACGGCTGCGTGTGAATTTGATAAGCTGTTTGAACAGTTTGATCAGTTCAAGCCATTGCCGCCATAAGCGAACTGGGTTAAAGCGCATGCCAAGAGAGATGAAAGACATCTTTAAGCCGAGAGCTTCTTTTCTCTCTGATTCGCTTAACAGTCGACGTTTTGCACGTTTTGCTCGCAAGCTGCTGGGCCCAAGACCAAGTCTCGATGGCCCGCGAAAGTGAAACCAATTCCAGCCGCTTGCTTTAGACCAGTTTATTTATTATTTATTTATTTTGGTTTTTTTTTATTTCATTTTTTTTACACGATTTTATCTTAAGGTATGGTAATGTTATATAGCTATCTTTGCTGATGTATTTTTGTGTGTTTTTCCTTCTTTACTGTGATTTCTTATATATTCCATATTCCATCGTTTGTTGCAGCAGATTAAACATTATTACAGTTTTAGGTACATTTAAACAATCAATAAATAAAAACTAAAGCTTCCTCGGTAAAAAATATATAATGGCTTTGTGCAAAACAATGTAAAAGGCAGATGATGAACACACGCTACATTTTTCTTGAATAGCTTCGGTATTTCTTTACCTATCTTCATGGAACTTTTTGCAATTGATTCTTTGAGTGTTATTGTATTTATATTATATGGCTCTCATAAACTACAAAAAAACTTACATTTTTATTTTGATTTTGGCTTATTTAAAACAAGCTTGATTGATATTCAAAAATTCCAAATTTTAAATCTCTGGCTCTTATGGTTCTCAAGATTGATGTGTTCATACAGTTGGATGGAATAAGAACGAGATGCCTCCTTCTGCCTGTTACATAGATTTGCAAAAAAACATTTTTACACATTTTCAAAGGGTTCAGCGTAGAAAAAATAAATTATTAAAAATGAAAGAGCTCAGGCTTAGTGCTTGCAACAACAACCTCTGTCATATATATGATGCGGTCATATCGTAAATCTTAGTCTTTCGTACCGTGTCTTCATTTTTGTGCTGTGGTTTTTTTTTTATTTCTGCTTTGGACACTTTCACTAGCAAATGGGATTGCGAGACGAGCTAAAAAGCGAATTGGCAGAAAATATTTAAGGAATGCAGTCGCTGTTGTATAAAAACTGTACTGAATGATAAGCGATCGTTCTGTACATTGAGTAATATACGCAAATGAAACTGAAATTAAAATTGAAAATAAATTGTGCATTGGTATAGGGCTTAAATTAGCAGTTGATCCGATTCCGGGCATGCCTAAGCGAAGGCAACGACTTTCATTCACCTGCCTTACACCTGCTTTAAGCGTTTTTTTTTCTGGTGGTTCGCTTTTGGGCACATAGTGGGCCTGTATTGTAGCCGTTTGGTTATTTCGCTTCATTTCTTTGGCTCGTACTTGCTGACCCAATTCCAGAGACGCATGCGTTTCGTTGCTGTTGTTGTCCTAAACTGGTTTTGTGGTTTCGGGCCACATTGATTGGCGGCTCTTGTGGCCAACTGTTAACTGTTAATGATTTCAGCGTTGTTTTTCTCTTGGCAACATTTTCGAATTTCAATTTGAAAGCCAAAGAAGCGCCGCCATCGTGTAACTGTTAAAAGCAAGTTTGCAGCTTTTGGGCAGCTACAGTTGCATAACCGCCCAGTCCCAGAGGCAGCCCCAGCCACAGCAATCAGTACCGGTGGCTGTGTGGCAGGCCGATCCCATCTATCGCCCTACATTCCATCAATGTCGTTCAGCAGTGTTGTCTCTCCGAGCCATAAGCTTAACATATTCGATTAACAATTAGCATTAAATTTGTGTGCACATGTGTGTGCATATAGTTATACACAAATGCATGCAAATCACAGGCTGATTGCATCACTTGTTAGCCCTTCTGGGTGCTGACCCTGACGCGACCACAGGGACCGCTAATTTAATTTTATCGATTTTGTTTGCCTAACATTCTGAGGCTTCAAGTTTTATTTTTATTTTTATATCTGTATAATTTTCATTTTGTTTTGGGCCCTAATGTTGATATTTGTCGCATGGACTGACTTTGAGCAAAAGATTTCACTAAATTTACATTTAAATTTGGTTAATTAAACTCGGTTAATTGTTTGTTAACTACGAATCGATCGACGGAATTTCATAATTAGGAATTGACTTCCGCATAGGCAACAACGTAAACAAAAACGACACCATCACAGAAAACTACTTTAATATATAACAAGCAAGAAGGCTCAAGTCGGGATTGTTGCTACTTGACTTTTTAAGCTTTACCACACGTTTTCTTTAATAACTTCTGCATGTCTTGCCCGATTTTGATATATTCTTGCAATTGTATAGTATATAAAACTGTATAAAAATGCTTAAAAAAATTAAGGTTGAGATATTTATAGATATTTATAGAAAATCAGTGAAAGTTATCGATCATTTGAAGGAAACTAGCTCAAACAGCCGGACAAACTGGCGAACGAACGGGCGGAGAGGGCTAAAACGACACGGCTTTTGATCCTAATCAAAAACAATTACACTTTATGGGTTTGCTTGTTACAAACATTTCCGCAGAACTATTATATCCCTTTTTTGCCCTTTTTTGGTATAAATCCTAAATAGCAGATACATAAAGCTTGCATAATTGCAATTGGTATTATGATATTTGTAATTTTGAGTTTTGCTTCTATTTTAGCTGTCTTTATATTTTATATAATTTTCATTTATCGCAGGATAAACTTGAATTTTTCTGGTTTTCGCACATTGGCAACTTATTTCAGCTTGTCTGCAGTTCTGTGCTGCTTTTGGCTGTTTGCGTTTTATACCCTTCCAGAGATTATTACAACTTTCCCACGGAATGTGTAGGGCAAACCTTTGTCTTTCTGTTTCTATTCTAAGTAGTCTCTCAGTTTAAAGTTAAAATCTTATTTTTTTTGTACAAATTATGCTAACTTTAGCAAACACGTTCAATATTTCTACAAGCGTATTTACTTGTCAGCACGCCAACAAAATAATCACATATGAAAATGGCAATGGACGAAGTTAGTGCAATTTTTGGCGATTTATTGTAGATCGAAAGTGAAGGCGTTTCAAAACACTGCAGATGTAGCTTAAAGAAAACTGGTCCTACGCGTAAATTCAAAACAGGGATTAAAGTTGTTTTAAAATAAACAAGCAAGGACAGTTACGTGTAACCGACTGCGCTCTACTCATTTACTAAATAACTACTAAAAAGAACTTAAAGGAATGACTTTCAAAGTATAATGTTGGACTGTTGTTCATAGCTAATTCGCCCTCCAGTTGTGGCGAACAAATTTTTGCCTCGATCTTTACAGCAAGTAATCTATATGCAAAAATTATATTTTCATTTAAAATTACTTTAGGGGATACCCTGAACCAAACATATCACAAATGCCTACAACTTAATAACTTGTGTGTTTCTTTACCGATCTTAATGAATCTCACTACAGCATTTTATTATTCACAACATAATTGATATTTGGTGGCTCTGGCAATTAAGGAATAAGGTCAAACAGTTGATGACGATGTTGTAGTCTTGTTATCGATTGTAAGAAAAGTTATCGATAATTTAAAGCAAACTTGATGTGCATGCCATGAATAAGTCTAAATTCAAAAAGTTTAAGATTTTAGATCATCTGAATCAACTCGTCGTCGTACCTTATGGGATCGGAGATGCCTCCTTTACGAATTTGAACACAAAAACTCGACGTAGTCTTAACTTTTTAAAATCTTTTAGCTCTATACTACCCCCTATTCAGCTGTAGCGCCCTTCGTTCTTTTCATGTTGTGCCGTGTGCAGATTCGCTAGATCGACACAAAAAATAATGCAGCAATATTAAGTACTTACTTAGATTTTGATGAGCCCATTTTAGACGTTATAAAGCCGTGACGTATAGCAATTGCCACATTTTTGATCGCCAGTATGTCGCCATCTAGCTTCAATATCGTCAATATGCAATTCGTTACGGCTGCTTCAGAAACATTCTCAATGCGAATGGTAGACTTTTAAAGCCAAATACAAAAATAAAAAAAATAAATAAAAAATTCAAGCACATGTACAAATACCGAACCCTCGACACACAAAATTTAAGCTCGCTTGAAATGCGTACAATGTTATTGCCTTGCTGTATGTTATGTTAAAACGCATGTTAACCAGTACCCTAAAGAAGATGAGCACAACAGTGCTAATTTTGCAATTGCTAGCGTCAACAAAAATCAAAAAAGGAAAATAGCAATAGCCAACCATGTAGCGCGATTTATTCATCCAATTGTCGCCCCGCCCTCTTCTTCACTCCTTCAAAACATAACCTTTTGATTATGTCAGCAGCGACGACGACGACGACAAAGACGAAGGCGATGACGACAAAAAAAGAAAGTCCAAAGTGTCGCGGTCTTCCGCTTCGCTTCAGCTTTGGCTGTGGCATCCTCCTTATTTATTTTTTTTCTTTACCGGCCCTAAAAAAATGATGCTTCAATTTGATGGGCGCTTTTGGCCAATACCTTGTTGTTGTATCAACTCGATGTAGCTTCCGCTTCTGCAAAATATTGGTTATACCTGATCCACTGCACAATAATCAAAATTTAGATTCTTCTCTAGCTGGCAAAATAATTAAAATTAACTTGATAATCATAAAAAGCAATTTAAACTACGTCTGAACTACAATCTGAATTAAAACTCAGTTATCCTGAATGTAGATTCGCACAAAACTTATGTACACATTTTAACTATAAAGTGGAAGTACAACATGAAATATATATATAATAATAGCTCTCTCTATTTACATTGTTGTATTGTTGATAATAATATTTTTAACGAGCAGATATATACATTTAGCATACAAATGTGCAAAATGTTAAGCCAAAATATAGTTCGACCAGAGTGGATGGCAATAATGGGAAGCATAATACAATAGATTAATCAATAATAAATGCAAAATTTTGCAATCACATGTCAGGCTGTCAATCAAACGTGTGCCCAATCAAAATTACATCAATCAGCGCATTTGTGAACGACTCTTGTCAACTACTTGAAAAACGTTAACAGCTTTTTGTCTTGGTTTATAAATTGTGTTGTCGACTTGTGTGTGTTACTTATAAGTTTTTGCACATTTCAATTGTTTTGTTGGCGATTCGGTTTCATCTTCACTTGCAATCGAGTACAGGCCGCTCCAAAATCCGCTAGATTATGTCGTGGGAGCGCCCCGAGGCCTTAAGCTAAAATTTCAACTACGGCACTTATGTACACCTTTTTGTCGTTTATTTTCCGTGCACCCCCTAATGTATATTTGCGTTTTCCTCGCTATTTACGTTTCACGCACCGCACGCTAAGTGCTTCAAATGTTTTCAAGCGTTGCGCATAAGCATATTTTGTTTTCGCAACAATTAATGAAATTACTTTAATCTCGCATGCCTTTATGGAAATTCATACATAAAAGATTTGTCGTTTGGCATTAGTTGATGCACATCAAATTGGCGAAAATCAATAAGTTGGTTGCTCTGACCACAATTGTTGCATTGTTTGCCAGTTCAAATGACAGTCCTGTGATTTACCGCCAATAAATGTGGTTAAGTTCCAAACTGAACCATAATGCAGTTGGCTTTACAAAACAAATAATAACAAACACACACATCAAAAGTTAATAAATAATAATGTGTCCCTGCAATATCATGGAAATAAATTAATTAAGCCCAATATGAGCTCCCTCAGTGGTTATTTGCAATATTTGTATTTCGTTTAACTTGTCGATGGGCCTCTTGTGTTTTACAGTAATAAAACAGTGGGTTTTCATAGGACCGAATGTAATTATTAATTGTCTTTTATAGGACTTTTGAGCACTTAGCATTATAACCTATAATTTTAATTCTAATGCTAGATCTAAGACATTTAAGTACTTGAAATAATTTCCGATCATATTAAATAATGCAATTATGATTGCTTAAAAATGTTTCTCTACTTATGTAAGCAACGATGAACTAAAATTATTTAAAGTCCTCTGCTCGCCAGGAGCAGCCAACTGCGACGGATGTTTTGCTTCCTATTTGCGCTGCACGCAATGCCAACCAGAAAACCAAAGCCGCAGATCTATTCGCAAATTTTTTTTTTTTTTTGGCACCTTTATAAGAAACTGATGGCCGATGGTGGGTTGGTTGGCTGCTTGACTGCTTTGGTCATTGGCCAGTGGCCATAAAAAACATTTAAAAATTTATAAATCATTCAACGTAGTCCATGAACGCAAAAGTAGCCGCAATTAAATGCATTTTTGCACGTTTGTTAACCAGCAAACAAACAAAAAGAAAGAAAGAAATATAAAAAAGAAATGATTGTTGGTTTTGGTTTTGATTTGTAAATGTATATATTTATGTAGCCAGTCAACGCTTTTTGCTTTTTGCTAGCATTGTACTAATTTTAATTTAACGCACATATTGAAAATGAAACTTTTCACGAGCTGAATTTAATTGGCATTTTAAATTTGATGCGTCGATTTTGTAATACTCTGTCAAGTTTGGTCGCCGCCATCGCTTTCTACTACAAAGCCGCTAAATTTTTAACATATTTATGACACATATGTACAGTCTTACTTAATATGAAACTGGGTCATTACAAGCCCAATGCGAGCGAGATCTTTTGAATGAACACAAAGGCGAGCGACGGTCAATAATACTATATATATATTTGTATATACAAATACATATGTACAATATCAATGAAAAGTCATCATCATCGAACCAGTTGATGCGTCGTGTTGGTCCACACGTGTACCAAAGACCATCAATTATGATAATGTTTAAGACACTGAAGACCAGGGGACCGGTAGAGTTGCCAAGGGCGTTAAACTTTATGGCCATTGATGATGGCCAATGGGCTGCAGGATCTGCATGAATCTGGGTCAACATGCATGTGTTTTTGTTTGCATGTGATGCGATTGCATAGACGCGTAATGGCCACACCCAGCTCCATCACATCGAATCACATAACTTCACACAAATATTTGCAGCTCAATTGGCTTTGGCTCTAAAAGTTGCCTCCGTTTGGCAGCAGCTTTGCGCTCGCTGTTGACAGTTGGCAACATAAAATTTACATGTTATCGTGTTTACATACGCACCACTTTTATTGACAGACGTACAGACTGACAAACACAAGAAGCAAACACACATACATACTTACACAGCCATAGCCAAGTCATGTACAAATGACAAATAGCGAGAGTGTTGCATAATTTTTTACAAAGGAAGCAAAACACAATAACAGGAAAAGTGAAGAAAATAACACAAAAGGTCTCTGTTATTTTATTGTTTAATTTTAATAATAATACATATTAATATAAAAGCAATAGTGTGGACGACAGCAACAACCAACGACATATTGTGTTCACAGTGTAAAAACCACTTGACGCACTATAGAGGAACCTTTATAGTTATTGTGTTGGTGACTCTAAAACTGTAATTGTAACTACTTAAAAACTCTGCCTTGTGGGTGCTCATACAGGAACTAAAAGTAGAACCAAAAACATCAACCATGTAACTCATAAGTAGACATATGAAAAACTAATGTTTAGTGTTTAATACTAAGCAAGAGCAATTAGGAAACAAGAGCTTTTGGTGATGCTGCTGCATGAAGCACACCAACGGTTCTAGGCTAAGCACTATATAAGTTTAGAATAAAATAAAAGAAATAAAATCTTTCTTTCATTAAATTCTTTCCCCGTTTCATTAATATCGATGGGTGGGGTAACTCGTATACGGACGCTCCCGACTAGAGCTTTTGCTAAGTTATTTGCTAAGTACAAATAATTTAAAAATATCGGGTAATTAATTTAGAAGTAATTCAATAATGACTTTTTTCTATATTTGGGGCTTAGGGAAGAAAACCACAACAATTTAATATGTCTCCTAACAAGCGCACTCTTACTCGCTATTATTATTGTCAAAAGTATAGGATATATATAAAAGCTATCAATCTGGTATTTAAAAAAAACTGGTTAATATAGCCTTAGGCTACTACCAGACACTAGCCCGGATCGTCAACGTTTAGTTACCTGTATGCCGAGGACTTATGAATATTTACAGCATTAAACTCTCAAATATATAGAATCAATGGCAGTGCTCCCTCTTAATCTTTCTTTTTGCGGTTTGTTGTGCGAAATCAAAAGGATTTGTGAACAATGCTAAAATTGGCGACAAGGTCAAGAGTCGTTACGAGGGCGCTAAACAATAATCTTCAATTTGTTGACGATTTGCCGCTGCAATTTTCCAGTTATTAATCTTGGTGGCGTCGTTTAATTTAAGTGTCAAAAAAGTGCTTTTGTTGCTCTGGGGCAGCCAACACAAACTCGTTAGAGTTGTTGCCAGCAATTGAAAGTTGTTAAGTGACTCAAAAACGGTTTTTATGAACGTATTTTGTATGCTGTTTTGGTGCTGACTTTGGGTGTTTTGACCGTTTATCCAAGCGCTCGTTTGCTCCTGCAATTTTCACACTTTATTATTAATTGCAGCATTTATAGAAAATTCGCTAATCATTTTTTTTGTGTTTTTCTCCCGCAGCAAAACTCACACTGCTGCAGTCAAAGTTCACATTACTCACCCCGTTTGACGACGAGTCTACGCACACACAGCTCCGTTCACACACAACAGCCTGCTGGACCCGTAAGAGAGATACAAATTGATCCATATATAATACTCGATGATGAGCTCAAGTATTTTTACGACGATGTGAGAGACGTAAGTATAGTTAGGATAATACGTCAAGAGCATGTTGCAATTGTTTTGCTTGTTCCCCTTTATTGTTTTACTTTGATATTACAAAAATATGTAGTTTGGAACAAATATTTTTTCCGCCTCACACATTTGTAATATATGCATGTATTTATGACTCACGTAAATATATTTTCATTAAAGCCAATAAACAATCATTTAAACCCTTCAAAATATTTGTTGAACCTCTTAAAATTTTTGTACAATAATTTGGAACGTATGAGCCTTATTAAATAAATCGCCTTGACATGATATATTCAAGTTAGTTAAGGCCGAATTATCTTAGATAGCTTTGAGCTATTTATAAAGAGATAACATATATCTTGTTTTCTATTTTAATTAGTGTTAATATCCAAATTAAATATGTACGTCACTGTGTTATTGGGTCTTTTCCATACTTCAGCATTGGGGATTTTTTGTACACCCTATAGATGCCGATACGTAAATCAAAGGGTAGTCGATACTCAATACATGTGAACAATTCCAAATTATAAGAAATAATTGGACCTCTCAAGTTTCCGTGTATTTCAAAATGCGAAGTGATTTAGTTTTCATTCATTTTCAACCTTTAATCAAAACAAATCAGAAGACCCATAAGCTCAAAAAATTTATATTTTATTCTTATCATTTACAACTCCATATTTAATGGACCAGATGAGCTTTTACATATATAAATTAGTAGGCGTATAACTTGATTTGATCGAGCAGTAATAAGACTAATGAAAATTATATTATATATATAAATATAATTTTCAATAATGTATGAAATTGTTTTTTTTTAGTAATAGTGAGAAATAATCGTAACTGAATATCTAGTGTTGATATTTTTAAAGCAAATTTTCTGATGTACGACGAATAAATTGAAATACCTGGTAAACGATACGTCGAGCACTGCGGCAAAATTTATAAATTATTATTTACTTTTAGCTATGTTAAATGTTTATGAATTTTAGCTAATTTTTGTCACAGCTAATGTTTAGCATTAAAACGCAATTTTTGAATGAATCTTTGCAGCTGCTGCAGTCGGGTACATCGCAGCCTGAACTGGACACCATAGCATGCTACTACTTTGATGGCCAGGGCAAGGCGCTGCGTCCGATGGTGACCATGCTGATGGCCAAAGCGTTAAACTATCATCTGAACAACGAATCACAGTGAGTAAAGAGTCTAGTAACATCTATCTGTTTGCCTAATTGGCATGATTTAGTTGAGTGGTGTAATGATTAGCGGGCATTTGCGAAATGTGCGCATTCTACGGTTTTCTATGAATTGAAATTAAAGCTAAATTATAACAACATACATACTGATTTAAAATTAATATTTACCCATTACCTATCGCCTTGACAGCCAATTAGTACACAAACAACGACAGATAGCCCTCTTCTCCGAGATGGTCCACTCGGCCAGCTTAGTCCACGACGATGTCATCGATCAATCGGACTTTCGACGCGGCAAGCCCAGCGTTAATGCTTTATGGAATCACAAAAAGGTAAGCCATGGATACCAGATTAAATTTGAATCTGGTTGGGTCTCAATTTTCAGATAAAGCGATTTCACGCGCCTCGGATATGACCATCAATGAAATAGATTGGGTAAAGACATTGTCAACAGGTTGCATCATATGCAAGACCTTAAAACTGAGGCCTCTTCATAATGGACCGTGCTTTCCCGTTAGCTGTTTTAAATTTTCGGTTTGACTGATTCAAATTAATTTCGGTCCGCATCTTGACAAGCGAATACATGAGTCTCATTGTGTTGATTTTATCGATGGTTTAGTCATATCATTAGCTTGTCCACTCAATTTGTTTTTGTTGAAATAATTAACTGTATTCAAAATGCAGTGATGGAAAAAATAAGAGTGTGTGAGAAAATTGTATACGTAAAACCAACTGAAAACACTACTTATGTTTGTTGTTGGTTCTATGCAGAAATAAAAAATATAAACGCATTCCAATTTTGAAACTTGAAATACATTGATTAAATTACAATTTAAAATTTAAATTAAGAAATCTATTCAAATTGTAATTTTTTATACATACCCATGTTTTTACAGGTCACAATGGCTGGTGATTACATTTTGTCGATTGCCTCGATTATGATATCGCGTCTGCGCAGCGATGATGTGACGATCGTGTTGAGTCAGGTGAGTTTAATATAAGATTTTCAATATGGCTATGATTGTGCACTGAGTGCAATAGCCGTCTAATATTTCCCAATTAAATTAAACTTTACTTCATAAATGTAAATTAAGTTGTATATTTGGACTTATGACGTAAAGTTTAATTTCTATTAAAGCAGCCACTTTTTTGAATTTTTAAATCATTTATGTTATTATAAACGATGTAGGTGTTGATACATTTTAAATAAAATGTAAGTTTAGATGGTTGCTTATACAATTAAACAGTTTATTTTGGCTTTTTCACCTTTTCTTATTTGGACGAATTTTATTACCGGCTCGTACAATCGAACGATCATTATTCTATTTTAAAGTTTTTGTTACAAGGAACTTTTAGAGTAAGATATTTCCAAGTATTTAGTTTTTCTCTTAGTTTAAATATTGTTAAGCTTAAATGTTTCAAAGTCTAGTAGATTATTACCGCAACCGCAAATAAAACCTTTGTGTTTATTTGCTGAGATTACCCGGACAGGGTACGGTTCCGGTGGAATTCCAGTTCAGCGTTGAATTTCAACACGCGTTTGGCAAACAAAAATTTTTTTTGCAAAAATCAGTCTCACAGATAAACATTTTGTAAATTAAGAAAGTTTCCAGTTTTATCCAGCGCTTCTTTTGTCTTCCATGGAAAAAACATGTTTAGTTAACGGCCACAAATCACATGACCTGTTTGTTTTTACTTCCTGTAACCCTGAAATAGTCCAAGGCAAAGACGAAGGGCAAACAGTTGCTTGTTTATTACAGCCTTCACTTTTTGCAGCCTATCTGCTTATATGGATATACGATGATGCATACATAAATTTATAAATGTAAACCGGGTTTCTCCAATTAATTTTGACTTAATCCATGTAAATTGCATATTTAACATTTTAGAAGAAGACTTCTTTTTACTCCGTTGAAACAGTCAGATGCATAATTTCTATAAGCTTGAAATTTGTCAGCTGACAGTTTCACTTTCATGAAACTGGAAGTAGCGTTAGTCAGCCACCTCAGTCGAATGAATCGTCGTCACTTACACAATCGAGCTGCGAGCTAAAAGTTTAAGCAAACAGCAAAATCCGCGCATACCTTTGTCTGCAATCTCTGACATCTCTGCAATCTCTCTACGGTTTTATACCCTGTACACTTAGGGTGAACAAGCGGATGCTCGGTTCAGCAATAGATTTGTAATTATAAATTTAAATTTAAATTTCTTGTATTAAATTGCTTGTTCCATCTGTTGTTCTTTATTTTTTGTCGCTTGAATTCGTTTTGTTGTTCGGTGGGTAAAAGGTGGTAAAAGCTGACGCTATTTATGGCAGTATAACTGCCCTGTTGCCAACTTGGGAGTGGCTTTAGATATTGAATTATGCCGAATATTTAGTTACCAGTTGGTACTCAAAAAAAAAACTAAAATAAATTAGCATATTAAATATCAGAATAACTTCAATAAAAATTTTTCGCAATATTCAACAAATTAAAATAAATCAGGTTGCTCTAGTCGGGACCGCCCGACTGGGAGATACCCTGAACCCATCATTTCACAAATACACAAACATGTACGGCACCTTATAAACATTGAGTTGTAAAAAATTAAAAAAAATAAAATGATCAATTATCAACGAAAAAAAATCAACAAAAATAAAAATTTCGCGCCGGTCCCTTACGCCAACTTTTTAACATCATTTACACAGCTCTTACTCAACTTGAACTTGTCAATTACTAACGAAATAAGAAAAATTACATTACATTCTTCTACTTAATCTGCACCACATTTTTTTGTTTTTGTAAAACTCAACTTTACCATAGCATAAACCTTCTAAGAAAAACGCTGGACAAAATGTTGTAGTCTCTAATGTCTTGACGCGTTTTTACAGTCAGACGGATAGGAAATCAACTTGCCTACTGATGCTGATTAAGAATATATATACTTTATAGGGTCGGAGATGCTTTCTGCTGCCTTTTACATACATTTGCAAAATATCCAGTTTCAATCGGTTTAGGTTATAAAAACACGTTCTTAAGTTATACCAGTTAAATAGTCAAAAAACTCGATCAAATGCTAGTCACAATAGTTTATCCAAAAGCAGCCATTTTTTGTGTTTTTATTTAAAGCTCTTAAGAAACTTTTGATTGTAGTGTGTTGCTTTTTCTTTCATCTACAAAACGAATAATAAATTATTTTATTTGATAGGCTAAACACGTGCCTGAATAATTTCAACGGCTTTAAAAACGTTGACGGCATTAAAATATTGGTAGATCGGCCGCCTCAAATAAGAATTTATGGTTCTTTAGTAATAGTGGGTTAAACCATTCCGTTTGCGCTATAAATATGCAGTAGAGATCAGACAGAAAATCACAGATTACAATTCAAAAATTCGTACTAAGGTGAAACTTTAAGAGTAATGTATAGAAACTACTTACATTTAATGACATGGTAAACAACAATTTTTATCCATCTCAAAAGGGGGTTTTGGTTAACTCTAAAACATAACATAACACATCTCATAATGATTTTTGGAAAAATACCTTTTGATTAGTTAAAATTGATTCACTTTAAGCAGTATTTTAGATTTTAAATGATAAACGTGTGCGAATTTATTCGTTTTGCGAATAAATGAAATATGTTGTCACCATCAGTAGTAAATGGCTTCAACAGCAAAATGTTGCTTTTCTAATGTTGTCGGGTTCGTTGTTTGTTTTGATGTTGATGCTGGTTTTGTCGTACGCATAGACACACTTGTTTCGGCAACATGTGTTAATTAGTTAACATTGGAAGCCAAAATCAACATCTTTGATTTCCTTCTAGGTAAACTACAAATAAAAATAAACAAAATAAATACTTAAATTAAACAAGCCAATTCGCTGGGATTTGGCCAAAAATATATTTGTGACCACATCGGTGTATGAGCTGTGACTTTGGCTCTCACCTTGGGCTCCTTAAGCTAGCAACGACAAATGACAACTACAACATTTTCCACCAAATCAGTGCAGACATATGTATATATATATATATATAAATCTATACAACATACTACTCTGCCGATTGTTTGCCTAATATTTTGACAACTGCCTGCGAAATTGTCAAAGTGTACGAATGAATGAAAATAGTTATGCGGGTAGCACCAACTACAAACAATTTTAAATTGAAACGAAGGGCGTGCCAACATTTTGTGTGCAAAAAAAGTCACATCTAACTTAAGACAAATGGTCTTAAGAGAATGTTTGTTTACTCTGAAGTGCTTTATGCTTTTATGATTACCATACAAATTAAAAGTTTTAAAATTTTTAGCGCAGGTTATTGAATGTGCTGCTAACGTATCTTTGTACATATTTTTTTGTACAAAATTATTTATAACAAGTAGGAGTACTCTAGTCGGGAGCGCCCGTTTAGGAGATACCCTGTCACAGTCAAAATCACGCAAGCAAACACACGCACGGAGTAAGCGGGCTAAGGAGCTGCAATGGGTGAAATGTATATTATTATTTTGTGAAAATCTATGTAACATGCATCTCCTTCCCCATAAAAAATATATATTTTAGATCAGATTTCCCTTCCAAATTTAGTGGTCCTAGCTTTAAAACTGTGCGCGGTATGTGAGGGCGGGAGGCGGAAGGAGGTGTCGTGGCGCAACATTTTTTGGGTGACGACTGGGGGATTTTCCCAGTAATGTATATTGACGAGATGTGAGGGATTCAGTTTTTGGAGGAAGTCACAAGCTATCTTCTCAAAAAATTTGGCGACTCTCTCTCTTTAAAAATCTGGGAAATATCGACATATTATCAAATTGTTAGCCTCCCAGTGGGCATGGTACAAAAATACTTTATCTAAAGAGACTAACTAACTCGATCTGTAATACAGTAACAAAAGGTTGCATTCATTCGTACGGACAGACTGACTGCTTGACAGACACTGCACAAACCCAATAATCTAGTGAAATGAAAAACTAGTGAATTAGTATAAATGCGAAAATGAAAAATCTTACAAATTTCTAATATAATGATGGCTTGGCATGCCTTAAATTTTATCCGCAGATTTTAACCGATCTAGTTCAAGGCGAATTCATGCAGCTAGGCTCGAGGGAAACGGAGAACGAGCGGTTTGCGCACTATCTGACCAAGACATACAGGAAGACCGCATCGCTGATTGCTAATGCGCTAAAGGCGGTAAGTAGGCCCAACAATCCAAATGCAATTGTAATTGCAATTGCAAGCGTTCATGAAATTGTTAGACTGCAAATTGATTTGCACGACTGCGTTTGTCATTGTACCCGTTTGGACAGGTGGTAGGCTGGCAATTTATGACTTTGAAATTATGTTTTTTTGTTTTTTTTTTTTCAGACCGCCGTCATCGCACAAGCCGATGAGAATGTTGCCGAAGTGGCCTTTCAATATGGACGGAACATTGGCTTGGCCTTTCAATTGGTGGACGATATGCTGGATTTTGTCTCCTCCACAGAGCAAATGGGCAAGCCAACGGCAGCTGACTTAAAACTGGGCCTGGCCACAGCGCCGGTTCTCTTTGCATGCGAAAAGGTGAGCCCTGAACTGACTTCCTTATTGCTGTGTCAACAAGCCGAGAACGAAGTATTTCTCAAATAATGTTAATACATGTCGCGACTTTTGCTGTTTGTCCAGAACTCTGTTTGCATTGTTATGTGCATTTCCTAGATTGTTGTCGAATGATTGATCATGATGCTGATGATATCATGCTGCTGCTGCTGTTGCTGCTGCTGCTGGGGATATGCATCGCGTGCCATCAAATGCGTTTGTAAGGCGGTTTCGCATCAAAATCAACTGCTCGTTTATTATGCGAAGTGCGATAAACGCGAGCGTGCAATGCGTTTTAATCAGCGTTGTTAACGCCAACGCTAATACCAACAGCAGCGGCAAAAGCGGCCAATTGACTTCTCGATTAGTTAATCAATTAAATAGTAAAAACTAGCCATATATATGCACACATGGGTCCATCGCATTGGCATGCGAGCACAAAACGGTGCCTCGAGTATGAGCCTATTGGGAATATTTGATTAAATATCATTTCGTATTTTTATCTCGTAGTATCCAGAGCTGAATCCAATGGTGATGCGGCGCTTCAGTGAACCCGGTGACGTGGAGCGCGCCTTTGAGCTGGTGCATAAGTCACATGGACTCGAGCAGACGCGTTTTCTGGCTAAAAAGCACTGCAATGAGGCGATACGGCTAGCACAGGAGCTGACGGAGTCGCCTTATCAAAAGGGGCTGCAGGTGGTTGCCGACTTAGTCATCAATCGGATGAAGTGAAAATGACAAACAAATATATATATACAAATTACAATTATACATATAATATTAAGTTAGAAGCAGGCGACAGGAAATGCTAGTTAAGTCAGCAAATGAGAGAAACAAGCAACAATTTGTAAAAAGAAAACTAGACAATGGTAAAAACAAAATTTATTATTTAGTTTTTAAGCATTGTTGTTGACACTGTAAATACTTCCATAAAATGTGCAGCAAACGTTTTTATAAATTTTGTGACAGTTACACGGTTAACGTACATTGTATATACATACATTTATATACATGAACAATTGGCAAAGAATTTTAAAAATCATTATGAGTTTTTCTATGTCTGAAACATAGACATATTCGAAATTGAGTTGTACAAAAAAAAATAAAATGATATCCAGTTTTTATTTAATATTAAAATGTCCCTTTCTAGTAAACTGAATGAAAATATTCTAAATTAAAACAAACAAAGAAAAAAATATAAAAAAAATGGTTATTAGTCAATGCAACAAACGATATTTATATGATGAAAAGTTTATAATTAATTAAAAAAATACCATAATATTTTGTATTTTATATATAATTTTTTTGTTCTTTCGACATTTCATGCCTAAATGGTTCAATGGTCAATGTATGCACTTTGCCACCTATTCAGACAGCACAAACTTATTGTAATTTATATATTATTTGTTTTGTTTATCTTCTTTCTTTCTTTTAATAAAATTGAATCGAGTTTTGAACCGTTCGTGCATGAAATGCACAACATTATTTTCTAATCACAAACTAATTGTTAGTTAAGAACAATAAGGCTAAGAGAAAAATTACTATTTAAACCATACTGCCCCATTCTGAATTAAAAAATAAAATTGATACAACTGTAAGAATTTTTACATAAAAAAGGAATGTAATAATAGTTAAATGAAAATTAAAATGTAAACTAATTCATAACCCTGTGTGGTTCTCACGTAGTCTCGTGTAAGCCAACGGCACCTTTACAGCCGTGCAAATGAAAACCACGTAAACAATTTAACGATATTTGGATAAAATAAATCACATGGGTGCTCGGGTAATTGGTCAAAATAATGTGCAAATATTGACTACGTTTTTTGATAATGATAATTATGTTACGGATATTGTGTATTTTTTCAAGAGATGAATAAAATGCAATGTTTGTTAAGCGAACGAAACCCAAAATGTCAAACAAAGAATAAAAGCAAAATTAAAAAAAAATATATAACACAGAGTCTCACTGACACACAATGTCTAAAGTGGGCCATCAACTAAGCCAAAACACATCAAAATCGTGCGGCATTTTGGTGAAAAGGTTATGGGCAAAAACTGAAACTGATATGAAAATTAGGCCATGCAAGCAATAAGAACTGCGAAGCTCGTGGCGAGTGGGACTACATTATGGTTAATGGAGGTGCCTTTGGCTTTATCTGAACTTCATTTAAGCTGACACACTCCGAGAGCACACAGCTGGTCGCTGCTTCGCAAACATCAACAAGTTTACAGAGGCCCCTCAATTGGGTTAACGTTAACTGCGGAGTGCCGCACGCAATATTGCAACAGCAGCCCCAAGTGTGGCAGCAAGAGCAGCCCCTGCCCCAAACCAATATTGATAGTTTTGGGAACTTTCCATTTTAATGCAAAAACCACACGAATCAGGTCAAATTGGAGGAACTGTGCCACAACTGCGCGCGCTTTTCCTATAAAATAAATTTATTTTATGTCCAAGCCTCGTTAGCCTCGGCAAACGAGACACCCCAGAACCACTTCAGCTCAATTGCAGAGCGAGCAAACAAGCGCGGCAATGGGAGCCGCAGCAGTTGGTTGCCTAACTGGCAAAATATTGAAATGGTCAGAGCGTGTTACGCAACTGAAATGCAATCCTGGCCTGTCTTAACAAACAACTTCAAGGACATACGCGCGCCGCTTCTGTGCATGCAGCCTGTGCACCAGCCGAGCCTAGGCTATAAATAACTGGCTGGCTAGCGACGCTGCCTAGACAACCGAAGCAGTTAGGCAGGTCGAAAGTTGAGCCCATCAGCCGTGCCAGGCACGGATCAGCGCAACCAATTCGACTTTGATTCCGAAGGTTTGGGTTTGCACAGGACTGTTTCAGTAGCGCGTCATTTGCTGAACGTGGCGATACTTCCGCTTTCCTAGTGCTCTCTAGGATGACAACCAGCGATGAAATGGGCACCTTCTGCCACGACCACATCCAGCATCCGCTGATGTGGTGCGATGATAAGAAACGGCTGGTGGAACGCAAGAATGCCGAGGAGAGTTTACGCATGTGGCGAAGACGCAAGGCTGAGGAATGTGCCCGCAAGGAGAAGGATAAACAGGAGGTGAATATGTTTGTAGATTTTAGAGAACAAATACCACAATTAGGGTGAATGAGAGTTCTGTTGACTTTGGAGCAAGCGAAAGTACAATGGTAGAAGTTTTAATAACATCCATAGTACTCTACTTAAATAGACTTTAATCGGGTTGTTTTTGTAAGTTTTTAAATATATGTTTTCGCTATGCTCAATCAAAACTTTATTTCAACAAAAAAATTATATACGCTGGTCAAGCGCGAAAAATAAGCCCAAAAATGTGCTACACAAAAATTTACTGTTAATAAAGGATTTTAAATATATCAATAATAAATTAGAAATATATAATGTACTTTGCATTAGATCACAAAATTTGACCATACGTTTTCTTTAATAACTTTTGTGTATCCTAACGGAATCGAACTTGCTATGGGGAGATGCTTCCCTTTTCCTGTTTTATAGGTTTACACATAAACATCATATCATATATTAAAATATATTAGTATACAGATTTTTTTAATTCACTCATGGAAGGCGTGGAGAATCATTGTAAAAAAAATATTCAGACAGATTACTTATGACCTAGAAGAAACTTATTTAACGTGGGCACTTGAAGCCACTTTAAAAAAATTTTATGATGATGATATTTTAAGCTGTATTGAGCTGATATTGAAACGAATGCAACGTTCTGCCTTGTATTAATTTTGCATACCCTGAACCTATTGATAAAAATATAGATTGGTTTTATGAAAATTTATGTAACATGTAGATGTAGTCATCTCTGCTCCCAAAAATGTATATATATTGTTGATCATGATCAACAGCCGTATCGATTTTGCATTGGCCTTCCGTAAAAATGATAGATAACGCTTATAACGACAGCTCGCAGCTGTGTACAGGGTATCTTCGAGTAAGATGTTCCCGACTGGAACAGACTGCTAATGTTAGAATACATATTTTATTGTAATTAAATGGTCGATTACATCAGAAAGCAATGTTCACACTTGCTTAAAATCATAATTTAATCAGAATGAATAAGAGCTGAGTAAAGATTTGTTCCGAATTAAGCATTTCGATAGGTTTATTTAATGGCTTTAAAGCCTAAAGTGATTTCCTCGAGACACCATGCCCTGCCTATTACTTCTTTAGCATTCCTATAAGTATGTCATTATTGTGCTTGCGGTAACAGTCTGGCCAGCACCCACGCTTCAGACGAGTTCAAAGACCTGTGTCAAGCACAATATAATAACTTAGCCAGGAATTGGTTCAACAAACCATTTGACAAGTTTGACTTTACCAATTCGTAATCAAGACAAGAGGCATAGGAAACACAGTCGGTCGCTGAGCTTAGCTGGCTTGCGTGTTTACGATTGCGAATGTGGCTCAGATCCGACTAAAATCAAGCCAAAACAAAGTGGGTGAATGAAAGGCAATCGTGCCGCCCTGCAACTATAACAACAACCTACAAACAAAGCAGCAGCAATCCAGACGGAACTCAACAGGGCGTTTTGGGTACTGTCAATTTCCGCGATGGGTTGCCGGAATGAGCCGAATATAGGCTGATAGGGAATCGATAAGGCATAAGCACTGTTATCGTCTCTGTGTTCTTTGCAGTACTACGATTTGTTTCTGCAACACTGCCCCTGGGGGAGGCCAGGTGGGGGCGCTCCCAACGTGGAGGTGCGCCGTAAGGATATTACCGCAGTTGGACTGCACTCAACGCCAACAGTTGTAAGTCGGGCGTCGGATCTTAGGCTTAGCTCATATAATGCGTACTGCTTTCCCATGATAGACTACCGCCCATCGCATCAGCTCGATGCAGCCTTGTCGCTACAATGATTACTTCTCCATGCAGAAAAAGTGCCACAAAACTCCACTGGCCGCCTATCATCACCATCATCATCATGCGCCAGCGGCTCCACCTGGGGGGCGTATGGCCCACGCCCATTCGATACATCATCTGCTGGATAGCGGGCCGCGGAGCAGCACTGTGACCATCTGCGAGCGGGAGCATCCGCTGAAGGCCGGCGTTAGCCTGGCCCAAACTGCCAACGGTGAGAGTGTGCACATCGAACTGAAAGAGCACCCCTCAATGTCGTTTCGCAATAAAGGGCATGTGGACATAGAGCTGCGCTACAAGCCCCCACCACCGTGCAAGGCCAAGCCAATGCTCGAGAAGATTGTCGTTAACAGCGAGAGCGATCACCCGCTGCAGGAGAAGCTTGCCTCGCAGAAAAAGAAGCTGCAGACGAAGCTAGAAAAGCCGGTGAGCGACAGCTACTGTTCACGGCGGATTGGTGTTACTAAGCCCAACAATTTTTCAATTTCCACTTTCAGCCGTGCAAAGAGCCCTGGGGCAAGGCTGGACCCGGCGGCAAGCCCTGGCGCAGTCCCAAAGAAGTAGGCAACACTTTTATGAAATCGCTGGTAGGCTCAACATTGATATCTTTTCGAGACAATTAATACGGGCTTGATCGTTGCAGGGTTGGACAAACAAAGAAATGCTCAAGGAACTCGATCAGGACAATCCAGTGACTCCCGCAGAGAAAAACACATTTCGCAAAACGCGCAGCAACAAGCCAGCCAAGCCACAGCGCTGCTGCGAGCTTTGCGTCTGCACTTGCCCTGCCATGAAGAACGCCAGTCCAGTGAAACCGCCTGGAGCGATCCCAGCAGCAGCTCCGCATCCACCTGCCTGTGGCGCCCGATCGCCGCCCAAGGAATGCAAGCCCGCAAGACTTTGTCCACGACTGCCCCGGGGCCACTGCGCGGGCAGCACCGGCCACAGTACTGCCACAGTGGATGCTGGCCTGGAGAACGGAGGCGGCGGCGTTGAGCTGGTGCCATTGCTGGCACGTAGGCGTGGCCTACACCGCCCCATTAGCCTGTCCAGCACAGACGTGACAAAGCGGACGCCCTCGCATGATAGGTACGCACCACCCAAGCACAAGACAAAGTCCAACCAAGAGCAGAACATCAGCAGCATCATCAAAAGCATTAGTCACATGAAGCGGCTGTCCAAGAATCTCAACTGCAAGCTGCACTCTTGCAGTTGCAGTGTTGCAACGCCGCCGCAAGCGCCTGCCTGCTGCCTCAAGCGCCTCACCCTGCACATTCGCTAGTCCAAGTCGATCTGTGTCTGTCCACCTATGTGTGCGTGTGTGTGTGTGTGTGTGTGTGTGTGTTTTGTTTTTGTTTCTGATTCGATCATGTGTTTGCACCTGCATCCATTTCCGTTTCCGTTGGCATTACTTTTACCGTTTCTCATTTGCTTGCTCTGCGTCTATATCCGAAATCTGATCTCAGCTTGCAAAGTTCACATAGTCATTGAGCATAATTTATATATAATGGTTTATCTGTCACTTTCTTTGGCGCATTCAGCAAGAAAATATCCATTGTAATACAAGTGAAAGTATAGCAACCAAAAGAGCAAACCCCAAACTCACCAAAACTAACTGAACCATCAACAATATCCAAATCATAATACAAATCTTCTATGTATCCCCGTGAAAACTGAATCCAAAACTCGAAACGAAACGAAACGAAACGAAACCAAAACAAACGTTCAAAAAAACCAATGTCTAATCAATACAACAATATCAACAATGAACAAACCAACAATTCAACCGACCATCGTCAATGGCCAACACCAACCTTGAATGGCATCACATCACCATTGCCACTCCACACATTGGGGCATGCCACGCAGGATACAAACGGCAGCCGATATGCGCTACCTACACGATTTGAATGTGCAAATATCGCAGAAGCGGCGCTCGGTGAGCGTCTCCAGGCAGAGGGACCGGGACCTGTGTAATCAGCATTTCGACACATTTGAAACGTTTTGGGGCCGGCCAGGGCACGGTGCACCCACCGCCAATAAAATCAACAAATTAAAGTTAAACAATTTGCTTTATGGCGCCCCCGAAACATCGTAAGCCGTCCAGATACTCGATTCGCATTCGGCAAATCGTTTGCTCTGAAATCAACCGACGCAACCGACCAAGTCCAGCAGAAGTTCCTGTTATCTGCCTTAACGCAATGCCACAAAATTTTGCCAACTTGCCGAGCTAGTAAGTTGACCAAAGTTTTGCATAAGTCAGCTAGGTCAGGTCAACTCTAAAGATGGCACTGACTGTTATTGTTTGTCTTTGTTAAGAGTTTAGTTAGATTTTATATCTATATGAAAATAACGAAAACACATTCAATTATGTCAAAACTCTCTTATGTATTCAAACATATCTAATAAAAATACAATGTAAATAAAATTTATTAAACATTATTAAAAATTATATGTTTTTGAAAATTAGCAATGCACAGTGGTTGTCAAACCGGCAGACTATTTGGTTAATTTATAGGAAGTTACATATGTTATTAACAGTGCTCACAAAACATTTCACCGTTGTACAGTTAACATAAAACTGTAAGGGATGAAACCGAGTAAATCTCATGCCCGTGTTAACAAAACTTATTCAAAATTGATTACCTGCAGGTTATGTAAAAGAAAGACTAGTAGATTTTCGGAAATTGATCACAATTCTGTGACTGAATATATGAATATAAGTGCATGGATATGTAGATGCTTATCAAAGGCTATATTCGATTACGCACCAAACATGGTGCACTCTCACACAGGATCAACGAAGCCACTGCGGTGATTTTCAAGTAACGAATATTTGTATCACTTAGTCAACATTATCGAATACTGAGTGAGTGATAAACACATTTAGCTGTGGCGCTGTCTTCGATAGTGGAGTAACTTATAAAAGCACCTAGAAGATTATAATTCATCAGTTACAATAAAATTAAACGAAATTTATACATATAATAATATTAAAATATTTCAGCTTCTTATACAATCGTTGCGTATTGTAAAAACCGAAAGATTTTTCTAAATCATTATAGAATATAACCATGACTCACATGGTAACTTGACACGCACAAGTACTTAGTCAATTAAGAACCATATTCCAAACAGCCTGCCAGATTTTTAAACCGTAGACACAGCTGTTGAAGCGGTTAAAACGAGGATATTCAAAGTGGGAAACAGCACTTAGAAATGCCAGGTCACGTTTCGGTCATTTATCACTTTAATTTAAGCTGCATTAGCTCAGATAATACACATACATACATGTACTGTAGTGTATTTATAAGTATATCATGTGTGTAATGTAAATGTTATTTACATATGTACATATATAGAGGCCTCTGTTCTATTCCCGTTAGTAACATGAAAGACGGCAAGTGCTATTGTTTTTTGTATAAAGTAGCGCATATATACCCATTGAAAATGGATATAAAGGGTGTAATGATTTTGTACAAAAGTATGTAGAGAAGAAGGAAGCATCGCTGTTAAGGACGACGATCTAAATTGATTTAGCCATGTATATCTCGAATACTGAAAAAGGATGAGGCCCACACTTTAAATTAATAGATTCTTCGAAGCCATACACTGAAGAAGAAGTTTATAAGTTTTTTTTATCTATCCCTTAAAAGCTAGGGTCACCCCTTCCTGCCCACGCAAATCACGAAAATCTATATCTCGCACAATTTTAAACCTAGACCACTAAATTTGAAAGGTAGATTACTGGTCACCTCCTTTTAAGATCGGTAAAAACAAATTTGGACTTAAAAAGCTCTCAGATATTTGAAACACCCATAAATTTGTCAAAGATGAACAGATTTTCATGATTGAAGACCTTTAAAAAAATGTTTATGATTTTATTTAAAAAATTTTTAAAAGTATTTAAAAATACACCTCTGAAAGAAGCTTAAAAAATACCTGATTTTAAACATTCAACCAATGCCTTATCCCTTTTTTGTGTGGATTTGTTTTTTTATGGGACCCCATATGTATACAAAAAATTGATACAATTTGGCTATTACCGAGTGCAATTAAGACCATGAACGAGAAGAACGCCTGTTTTTGCTGACCTTACAAAAAATCAGTCTAAATAAGCCATTTCCAGCTAACCGTAATTAGGTGCACAGCATTATTATTAGAGCGTAGGATAACATGGTCCCTGGTAGCACAATTACAGGTAGTGTTCAGCTCCATTTTCAATTAATTGTCATGTGGCAGCACAAGACAGGGGTCGGGCTCTTAATTGAAGCCAAGCTGAAACTAGCACTTAATTGGCCAAAAATACAGGCACTGCTATCTGCAGCGATATAATTTGTTAATATTAGCTGTGCTCAACGCAAAATTGCCGTAGGGAAATTCAAGTCAATGGCTGGGGCCAAACAACTGTGCTCTGGTTTCCGAGTTTTCCCGACCTGAGCGGCATAACACGGCCATTTTGTTCAGAACCGAGCGGGGTGAAAACAAAACATTCGTCCTGCCCGAGAGCAACGTTTGCCTTTGCCTCCAATTTGAGTAATTTGTCTCCTGCACATTCTTGAGCGTTCGCATTTCTGTCGGCCTGCCTTTGGCAAGCGACTAGCGCAAATATTTTGCAAAATTTGGCTATTTTATGGCATTTGGGTACGAATTAACTATGCGAGCGGGCCAATTGCTGGGATAGTTGGCCAGTTGAGAATATTTTCCAGCTGCTGTTGTGATTTAAAATTTTGCCTCTGATGCCTTTGGCCACCGCTGTCAGAAAAAAACGTACTGCAAAAAATACAGAATTTAAATCCAAAACAAACACATTTGGACCTATTTGTTTATTGAATTTGTGGCACACACAAATTTAAATATATAACCGAATGTATTATGTATTTATGTTAACGGTATTCCTGTCTCGCCCTTCAGTGACAGTAGCCAACGGTGCTTGAAACCGATAACGTTTGTCTTCCATTAACAATACAAATAGCAATCCGACACACAAAACACAACAAACACGATAACTTAAAGCTCTCTATCTGAGAGCAAATTAAGTGCGCTTTCTCATGTATTATAACAAGTCTTTCAATAAACAGAAGCTGGCTTTTGAAATTGCCATTTCAGTCGAGCAATAATACAAGGACTACACACGATAAATTTTTATATATGTACATAAATACGCTCAAGCACGCGGCAAACGGAAAGTGCACAAGTAAAAAGTAAGTGAACAAGTAATATTGCTCCAGTCGAGAGCATCCGAATTGAAGATACCCTGAACCACAGACACACATACACATTTATTTGTATTGTGAATTTTGTTTAATTTTACCACACGTTTTCTTGAATAACTTCTTGGTTTTTTAACTGATACTGACGAAACTTTTGCAGTATTATGGATATGATATAATTGATTTTGATATTATATTGATTAATAGCATATATAATCTTCGAAAAGTGCTTAACAAATTTAAGGTTGTCGATTTTTATCGATCTTACGGAAACAATTTGATCAGTGCGTGTCATGCACGAGTCTAAATTAGTAAAGTTTAATTGTCTCTTAAAGTTTACGACATCGACGTACGGACAAAACCATTATACCCTTTTTTGCCCATTTTCAATGGGTTCACTTACAAATGTATGCTATATTCTAAGAAAAAGCAAGCCCGCTTTATGAAATTCAGTGCAAATCAGTATCTGAAATAAATATTAAGTTAATTGCATTTTTAATAGAGCAATTTGCAGGTACAAATAAGTTTGCACAGCTTCTTCTTTCCATTCCCATTCGGAGGAATCTCAAACCTTAAAAAAAATTAGTTTTGAGTAGTTATGGGTATCTTGCTGGGATTGCCTTGTAGCTGAATTTCTGAATCACACTCAATTCCTTAACTGCCCTTATGCCACTTTATATTATTTATTTATCAAAAATACTTGATATCTTGGGGCATTTCGTATGTAGAATGTGGTGCTGGCATCCGGGTTACACTTTTTTGACGGAAATATTTAATTCCCCACAGTGAGTGCTGTTGCAATTGAGACATGAGCACACATCACTGTCGGCGTATGTGTGAACGTCAACATCTGCATTTAATATTTATGCGAATTTTGCCCTTAAAGAACGAAACATTTTTGCGTTTTCCTTCTTGTGTTAGACAACATGTGTTTACATATCCTTAAGCTGGGTCGGTAACAAAATGATGTTGCTCATGCTGAGTTTTACGTCAACGACAGCTCAACCCCGGCACTCGACCCGGCAGAATGCGGTGTCCTTCGGATGGGCGCCCACACAACTGTGGCTTGTGGGTCCCAAGGTTCCTCTTCTGCAACTTGCATTAATGTTGGTAAGTTACACTTGGCCCCGTTTGTACTTTCGTGAAAATATATATATATATCAAATATATATATATTTTTCTATATATATATATATGTGCGTACTTTTGGGGCCGCCTTTCTTTGTTACTTTCAGGTGCATTTGTAAACATAAAATGCAATTTGTACGCCGCAAATAATGCGACATTTTGCTTTCGCTTACATCCTTGGTAAGGCGGCATCCTTTGTTTTCGACAGGACAGGAAACTTAGCACATTGTGTTTGATATTCGCATCGTGCATTTTTGCAGCGACCATCTCCGGAGTTGTTTTGACTATCGATTTTTTACTCAGCTCGCTTTCAATACATTTATTTATATTTGTGGGTGGGCTTCCGTGGAGCTTTTTATACCTAAACCCATTGAAATAGGCAAAAAAAAGTATGCAACTGAGTACAACATAAAGAGTAAAAATACTTGATCAGCATCACTTAGTACACGGTCTGTCCGTCTATGTGGCTTTCTGGTTCTATGAACGCGTCGATTTCAGAGACTACCAGTGCTAGAAAAGCTGATCTCAGACTCCTTTCGTTCGTATATATACTACTAGCAGGTCAAGTTTATTTCAAAAGATCGATAAGCATTTTTCTGTTTTCTTATAATCGATATTTCTCGTTTTTCTGACCTGGTTTTTTTTTTTCATTGCAACCAAATTTATTTCAATATACTTGCCGACAGCATACGCAATATTCCGGATATTAATCTCGCTTCAAGAAACGCAAATCAAACACTAGACTTGGGAATTTGTGTGTACATACATTTCAATGCTTAAATAAGTCCTGAAAGTACCTAGCGATCATACATTTAGCTTTAAATAAGGAATTTAGTTTCTATAGTTGGGGCCAAGCGAAGCTACCGAGTAATTAGTGAATGTATGCATGAATGCAGGATACCTTCTAGTCGGGCGGTCCCAACTAAAGCATCCTCACTTGTTTAGTTTATAAATAGCATTTATTTTTTTTACACATATTATTTGCGATTATGATAAGCACATATGTGTAAGATGCTGCATACAGGGTATCATCTAGTCGAGTGGTTCTGACTAAAGCATTCTCACTTGTGTATTATGCATTCGCCTCATAAAGACTTTTTCATTGGGCTAAATGCTCAACCGTCAGATGCTGAGCTTGCATTTTGCATGTCAAAACTTTTCTATTCACAAATATATTAATTAGTTTCCTCAATGGTCAAAATGCTGCTGTGCTTTGCTGCGGCTGCCAGCTGGTCAGGGCAGGACTAGAAAGCTCGCTTACAGGCAGGTCAGTTATGCGAATGTTAATTTGCATGAAAATCTTTCACTTAACTTGATTAACAATAGAAAGTTTTCGACAGCGGGCGTAGTTTAAGACAAGTTCACCAATTGTTTGCACACACAGCCGTATCAGATGATGCACTACGATGACTTTCCACCATTTCTGAAAAAGTTTTTCCTTTGTGCCAAATTAATTAATGCAAAATTATGGTGTACGAACAGCCAGTAGGGCAAGACTTTATTATTACCTAACGAGACATATTTACTTAAAATTCTTGCTCAGCCGGCTACTTAGTCAATGCTCAGTAGAGCAGCCGGTAACTCCCGACTGCTCCGTCCTTACTTGTTTAAAGAAGAAATCAGAAATATTACAGTCGCATTCAGATAATTGGAAATTTCACGGGAATAACATTAATGACGAATTATATATTATTTACTGACTATCGGGATTTCAATTTAGGGAGGTAAAAAAGAAACAAGTTGCAAGGCTCTAGTCGCGACTAGTCCAACTAGGATATACCCTGAGCGCTGCTGCTAATTGTTTTCTGAAAACTGTCAAACTTTGCCACCCGATTTTTAATAGCTTCTGAGTTTTTCACCAATCTTGATGATGTGTTTGCAAATGGTTCTTTAAGTATACTTTGAGTATACTATACTATATTTGCACAAAGCTATTATTTATTATTTATTTAGCTTTAAAACTCCTCCGAAGGAAATTAAGTTGGAATTTAGCAATTAGACCTTAGGGTCTCCTAAAAAGCTTTTGATATGTATGTGCTATATTCACGTGTTTAAATTTAAGCAATTCTATTGTGTTGGTGCGTTTATATCTTTCAAATGTCAAATTGCAATTGACTTTATCTTTTCGTTGATGCTGGCAGTTGACAAATGAATCTTTAGCGAGGAATGGTTATGCGTGCTCTGCCGGCAGGTAAAGATGCAGATAATATATTGTTCTACTTCAGGGTATTAGCATGCCATTCATTAAAGTAACATATTGCTGCTCCTTAGATGATGTTTATAGCTTGCACATGCGAGACTTTTTTGCATTGCACGTACCAAAAAATGTTCCGTAAATTTGCCCCAAGTGCCACACGAAGATGGCAAAATTGAAGCAGCATTTCAAGCGTTAACAAACGCGAATCTGTGACACTAAATGAGCTCACCTTCCCTTCTGCCCTTCTGCTTTTGTAGCCGCTCGTCGCCCGTTTGCTTTGGCGCGGCATTTGTGGCGCACCCAGCTCAATATTACCTTTTGTGTGCAGACATCGGACATCAGCGAGGACGCGCATGTACAGGAAGTGCATTAAAAGCGTATAGCCTGAAGTGCAGCTGCCTATGTGCTATGCCGTGCACACTTGGACATGCACAGCATTCGTTTTAGAGCTTACAAAGATAACCACGCCATCAGAAACCGCCGCTGTGCGCTTTGCAGGCACTAAAACTGGTAATCGAGCTTCGGAAATAGCAGCAAGAAATGATTTCAGAAATTACAAGAAGTTAATTTTAAGTGCAAGCCAATGTGATTCAAGAGTCTCCTAGTCGGGGAGTCCCGACTCTTGAATCCTTACTTGCCCTATTTAAGGTTGTTTAAATCTTATAAAGAGTAAAAGTGTTACCGAGAAGGAACTTTTACTTCAGTACAAGCGTACAAGAATTTAACTTTTGTTTCGTAGAGATTTTTTATTGTTAATGAATACATCATTAGCATAGTAATGTCAAAATTTGGACTAAACGTTGTTAAAAATTTAAATTCGGTTTTCTGTTTTTTTTGACTGTCTTAATATAGTAATCTGATTATGCAAATTCCGAATTTCGTGCACACTATAACTCATTACATAACAATTCAGAGTAAAATTAACAAAGCTTCAAACTTAACTTAACTGTAAGTGCTTGATTATAAATTACATCAGTTCGAATCAGTAGAAAGTATGCTTGTATACGATGCAAACTGCACAAAAAATTATAATAATGAAAATGCACATCACTCAACGACGAGGATAAAAGCAGCCACACAACTTTAATTTGACGCGCATCATGTAAATTTATAAACATTACTTGGCCCGGTGCCAGCACCCGAAAAAAAACTTGCAGCAAAAATATATCAAATAGTTAAATGACTAAAGTAAGAAATATCCTTTAACAGTGCAGCAATATATAAAATTCATTTGTCCTTTGGTTGAGGTAGCATATTTTTAATTTATGTTCGCAATATATTTAAAAAAAAATTCTTTGTTGGAAGACTCTTCGCTGATTTAGTTTCAAAACTGCAATATGCTTCACAACTTTTGCTGCAGGGTATTCAAGAGAAAGTAATGAACATAAAAATGTGCAAACAACGAGGCTGTGAAAAACAAATTATTTTTCATATAAATTTAAATATATCTTTGTAATAAAAATACGTCAAAACTAAAATGTCCTATTTAAAAGATTTCATCAAAAATAAAAAAAAATAAAAAACAAGAGACTGATGTAGACATTTAAAGCCTTTGATTGCGCTTGCTGATACTTGTCTTGTAAAATTAGCTTATTTTAAAGACACGTTTGAAAAACTTTCGTGTTTCTTAACCGATCTTGTTGAAACTTTTTGCCATATATTCTATTAGTGCTTTAGTATAATGACCAGTTCATATTCTTCAAAAAAAAACTTAAAAATTTTTAATTTTTTGTAGATTTTTAACGGAAAAATAATTTGGAAATAACCGAATACTAATGTTTTCCACTGTACTTAGTTCGCCTTAGCAAAAAAACGCTAGCGTCCGCAGCAATAAAGCAAAAGTTTTGCCTTCATTCTTTGTCATTCTTAAACTAACTTAGGTTACACAAATACATATTTAAACGCCTTAACTGCGGTCCTTTGTCTGGCGACGACAGCAAGTGCTCTGCAATTAGCTATGCCAATATACGTTCCCTGAGTTGCTTACGTCAGGGCCCACAATTTATGGCAGGACCTAAAGGAGTGATCCAAGACTCGACCTATCTGCTACTGACAGCATGTTTAAATTTTATATAAGTGACGCCCCTACACAAAATTTCATGCTCGCCTTACCAGCGATTTGACCTTCAGTACATTTTTACACAGAACGTCGAAAAATTGCATACGTACATATTTGTATGTATATGTATGTATGTATGTATGTATGTATGTATGTACCTGATTATATATGTGCATACAGTATATGTCTGTGCAGTATGAGTATTTCCTGCTATGAGCATTTTGGCAGCAAAGGCAAAGCTGTTGCCACATTAACGTCAACATTTGAATTTTTGTGCTCTCATTTCTTAGTTACTTCCTCTACCCTGTGCCCAAGAGCGAGCAAAATGTGAAAATGTGACAAAAGACCTTTATCCTTTATATAAATATATATTCTTCATCTTGATAAATATCAACATTTGTTTAATCTTTGTCTAATGCAGTTGATCTATAAAAAGCTATAAATATATTTCATTTTATTTTTTAATATTCAATTTTTTAATATTCAATTACTATTTAAATATTCAATCCGGACTTTGTCATTCCGTTTACAAAGGTACTCATAGTGCATAAATAAATGTGTAGATTATTTAATTAATTAATTAATTGTATTAATCAGGCTACAGGATATCAGCTAGTCACGCTTAATTATTTGATTTATAATTTGTTTGCTTTGACTATTTTTCATGTTGCGCATTTCGCATCATTGCGTGAGTGTGTCTAAGTGCAACACATGTGCGCATACAAGCACACCAACAAATGTATATATATATATATATATATCTCATATCTCAGAGTGATGATATGAGTCTTTGTATATGTACATATGTGTGCAACTGACAAACTCATCAAGGCGGCAAAAGCTGCACAGTGTGATAAGTAGAATTGCTTGGGGGAGATGTCCAAGCCTGTGAGAAGGTCAAAGACTGCTGCGGGCAGTTTGCTAATTAGTATTACTAGCCTTGGATTTTGTCATCCTCAGTTATGTTATGTTGTTTAAATTTATTTTACCATGATGTTTAGTTATCAAAAATCAAAAATAAAATTAATTTGTGTCCGAAAATTGAATAAAGTCAGAATGCTTTAGTTGATAGGGTGCGAATACCCTTTGCTCAGCTTCGCGTGTAGACGACGGGCACCCACATCCATGATCTGTATTCTTATGTATTTTAGTACTAACAATCTACAAATTTCAATGAGATCGGCTTAGATCACAGAGGGGAGGAACTTAAAAAAATTTCACCAGCCAAGCATAAGCAGTGTAAGTGCAACTAAGTTCATGTTATTTTAGGGGGTTCAGTGCAATCTTACTTGTTTTGTACCTTTTATGTACCGTTATAGATATCGCTCATACAGAAAAGATAGTTGTCAATTGTGTTCATTAATTGAATTCCCTTAATTTATATCACTATTTCTAATATTTGTATCAACGCTGATAACAAGTATTTATATTATTTACGCTTTAATTGAGCTAATCAATCAAGATCGAAATAACAAACCTCTGCCACAAGCAAATTTTTGGTATCAATCAAAGTCACCGAAACGCAATGAGAATTGCCAAGAGAGCGATTAAATTGGGTTTCCATGTTGTTAGTGTTGAGGAAGTTTCACATATCCGTAAGAAATTAAATGCATGGCCAACAACAAAAATATAACAAATATAACAACAATATTTTCCGGCTGACGACAAAAATCTACCCTTACATATACATACATATGTAATGAAATGTAATTCCATAATTTCATTATTTAATCAAATTTTACCTATTACTGAGTATTTTGATTATTAAAAAATGATCCAAGCCATTTATTTAATGATTACAAAAGTTTTCGAGAACAATAAAACTAAAACTTTAAACGTTTCAAATAGTAAATTTGTATAAAAAATTTCAAAACTATAAGAAAAGATAAATGGCTTTATTAAACTTCAATGTAGATAAATAAAATGAAAGAATTGTATTCATGAATTTTCTATGGAGTCACAAAAAAAAAAAAGAACCCATCCTTTTTAATTTTTGAGGAATGCTCGAATTTAAATAACATATTAGATAGAATGATAGTTAAAAAAAATATGTATATAGATATATACAGTCTTCTGTTGGTTGTTTCATACACACTGATTGCTTAGTAGGTACAGGGTATAAAACACAAAACACAAACACGTTGCACAAAAAAGCCACGAAAACGACACACAATTTGCATTAGGAAAACGCCAACTGGTACAACTGGGTTTTTCTGTTAGTCCTGAGTCCTGCATAACAACAAAATTTGCTGACCAAGCGCCTTTTATGCTTGCCCATGGGGCTAAAACACGGTCGTCCATTTGTCATTTTGCTGTTGCGCAAAACCAGGTAACAGAAATGAAAGCTTGACAATAAAATATTTTGCGCCGCACATTAAAGTGAATGTGCTTTAAAAATAAAATCAGAAATAACACAAACTATGACTATTAAAAAATCAGCTGCTTATGGTTTTTACTATGATTGCCATACATCAGACAGAGGATTTTAGAAGTTTACAAATACCAAAGTGTCGCATTAGCGACGCCAAAATTTGCGCCAAAAATCAATAAACTAATGGGTTGAAAAGCGAAAAACGGCAAACAACTGACAGCCGCAGAGCATTTGCAGGATAAAGGTGAAACCCCATTCTACTTTCACACGCCCATTCACAGCAGCAGCCTAATGACAATGAGCTGGTAATGCCGTTCATGTTACCTGCGGTTCGCTGCGCATCAGGCCCTCGATTTGTCCTTCCTGATGCCAATATTTGCGCATGTGTTTGTGCTGTTTGAAATGCGGCATCCGCAGTGGAACGCACCGTTCTCAAATACAATAACCATTTGACTCACTGAATTAAATTCAATGACAGTTGAAGTTTAATTTTGGCTATTAAATGTTTTCATTCCCTTTTAGCAAGTCTTTGGATTTTTTCACTTCCGGCTTTTCAGTCTGCCCTGATTACAATTTGGCTCAAGGAATTAAGAATAGTATTAATACGCAATCCGTCAATTAGTCATTTAATGAGTCAAGAATTAAAATTTACAACATTTTCTATGGATCATAGATATAAAAATGCTTAGGCACCCAGATCCTCAACTTAACATGTATAATTAATAAATTTATTATGCAATTTGTACTACACTAACGGGCTAAAAATTATAGTTTTGTGCAAATCTGTGTAATGGATCGAAGGAAGCATCTCCAAACCCATAAGTTATATATGTATTTTCTTCTTTATGAACGCAGCTAACATAAACTTTTCGACTTTCGATTCTCCTAATCAAATTTTTGATCGATTTCATTTCTTGTTTCAATAGTATCAATAAAAATGGTTTTCAACTATTGGTTTTCTTACCATATATCGGAAACTAAAGGAGTTAGATCTAAAATTTGATGCTCTAACATTTTTTTACCTTGGGTCAAATGACAAGAACTGATACTTACATGTAAATAAACATTTAGTAGTTGGTGGGGCTGTTTTTGTTTTGGGCAAACCGAAATAAATTGGTCTGCGTTTAAGTCATTCGGTCTTAAACAACAATTTGGGCCCGCAATTTGCAATGTGACAGTCTGCAGTTGGGATACAAATTATTGCAGCTGTCAACATGGCAGGCAGTTAATATCCCGCATTTCGGATGCTGTTTGCGCAAATGCGAGTACTGAGCTTGTTGCCTGTTCTCTTCATGTGAGTTTAAAATAAATGCTCCATAGTTCGCTTTTATTTACTATTGTCTGATTGTTGCTGTTGCTGTGCTGCTGCTGTGTTGCCATGTGCGTGACAATTTTGGCCACTTTTGAAAAACCATTGACATGGGCTGTGCTTCCGTTTGTTTAAAATTGGTCTTGTTGGCTGTCGTCGACTGTTTGCAGTGTATAACCACAAACGCAGAAGCATCTGCCGACGCGGTTGCAACTGTGGCAATGGTTTGTTGGACTTAATTCTGGTCATGGTTTTGGCCATTTGGCTGACCATTTCTGGTCGGCTTGGCAATAAAAAAAATCATACAAAATGTAACGAAATTAAAAACATTAAAAATTAAAATTAATTTATATATGTAAAATAACTTTCTGCTATGTGCACAATGACCAACTATTTTTTATAATTTTGAAAAGTTCGTAAATTAAAATAAATAAAAACTTTACCCTGTATCGATTGAAAATGGGTATAATGTTTTTGAGAAAATTTATACAACGGGCAGAAGGGAGCATCCCATAAACTATATATATTCTTGATGAGCATTACTAGCCGAGTCGATTTATCCATTTCCGCCTGTCTGGCCGTCTATCTAAATGAAAGCATCTCAGAGGCTGCAAAAGCTAGAAATGTGATCTTTGAGTGCAAGTGTATTTCAAAAGATCGATAACACTTTCCGTTTTTATACTATCAATATTTATTTTTAACTAGACTATAAGAGCTATAAGAGTACCTCACTTGCTACAGTTGTTTTTCATCGTAAGGAATTCAATATGTATCAGAAAAAAAATATTTGGAAAACTATAAGATGTTATGAAATGTTATGTGAATGACATATTTTGTGCTATTTGGGTACATCTATGTCTAATAATTTAAAGGACTTACCTAAATAAACAGAAGTCTTATGCCCTTTACCCATTTTCAATGGGCATAAAGAGAAGTGTCACGACCAGGCAAACACGCATATTAACAGGGGAATCGTATAAAAGAATAAATCACTGTATTTGTCTGCATCAGAGACAGCTAGCAACGATTATGGCCACGCCCACATTTGCATGAATTAATAATGTCCACACTCACGCCAGGAGCAAAACCCAAGGGAAAATGTTGTATAACTTGTCAGATTTTTTGCATATCATCCGCCCAAGGTCCAGGCTCCAGGCTCCAACAAATAAGCAGTGCTCTAGTGGAGACCACCCGACTCGGAGATACCCTGTATACCCAGCTACGAGCTGTCATTGCATACACTTAAATCCATAGACTCATGCACATTAATGCACTGCTTGCTATTGCACTGCTTGCATATAAAATTTTTCCATTTTTACCAAACGCCTTCTTAAACAACTTACGTGTTTATTAACCTATCTTGAAGTCTTTTGTGCAATATATGCTGTTAGTGCTTAAATATTAATTTGAACCCAATTTGATACAAACTTGATCTGCGCGTGCCATTAACCATTATGCTTGAAAAATTTAAGTCTCTACATACAATGAGACTTTTAAATTATGTAAAAATAATTCTCTATGAATTGCATATTCCAACATTCGTTTTTTGATTTTAGGAACACTGTGCATCGTGGAGCAGGAGCTGAGTCAACTGGTCAGCTTATCTGTGGCTCACTGGTTCGTCAGGCGTTGACAGCCAGTGCCTAAAGTTGTAAAATGCAAATTTTTGGTTGATGTTCGGATTAGCATAGAACATGCCACAGACATAAAGAATCATTATACAAAAACAAATGAGTAACAAAATATAATGTTCTAGTCGAAGGAACTCGACTGGAAGATACCCTGAACCCAACAGAGGACTGTCATTACATAAGTACAACCACCTTACCCTTTGACATACATACACATTATTACATAAAAATAAAAAAAACACGAGAAACGACGCACCAACAACATTAACAGGAACATATGAAGAAATGGGAGTTGCCATAGATGGGCTCCTTCCTTGATTGCTAAACAACGGTACGTTAATATCCTAACGAGAGAGTAGCTTTTAAAGCTATTGAATTTCAGGCCCAGCGCTCTTGCTGTAAAGAGCAACGAGTCACAAACAACGCTCATCAATAACCAGGCGGCGAGTACAGGGAGACTTGCCCGACCATCGAATTCCTCTACATAGGTGATGCAAAAAGGTGACAGTTTTTCCAAGCGATAGAGACAGCGTATCAGAGCAGCGCAAGACTTCTTTAAAAAAGTCCAAGCACCAGGGCCAGAAGGTGAATAAGCAGCTGGGGACCCCAGCCAAACCATCTGCCAGCCAGGACTCATAAGGCGATTGGACAGTCAGCCGATAGCTATATACGGGTACTTCCCCAAAAGAATCTGTATTTTCGTTTGTTTTTTCGTTAATTAATTATTTTATTTTCTTTTGTCCACCGCAATAGTGTGATTTATGTATCTGTTAAATGGGTTCAGGGTATCTGCTAGTCAGTCGGTCCCGACTAGAGCAATCTCTCATTTGTAGATGGAAAGACAGGCAGGCATGTCTGGGTTGACGAAGCAGTGACTAACAAAAAAAATATACCTAATGGATCTGGAGACGCCGCCTTCCGCCTGTTACATTTGTGTTTGCTTGTTATATTGGCACAAAAACATTTTTTACCTTTTACCTATTTCGAATGGGTTGATTCATAAGATGACAAATCGAAATCGTAAAAGATTTTACAGCTACAAAATTGTTTAGTACTGCTCTCTTAGTCAACCTTGTCCGTATCCTGTACGTGTGCTTGAAGCATCAACTGTTGTGCCGAACATAAATGACCCCCCTGATTGTGATTTTAGGTGGCCCAAAACTGTTTTGTTGCGGCTTCATTTCTGTACACTTTAACGCTGAGAGGAAAAAAAGAAAACCTTATGCGCAATCACATTATTATGTGCAGGGAGGTGTGAAATTCAATTCTTCGCCAGCCATTGTTGGCAGCTGCCCTTTCAGCCCTTTCACTTTCACTTGTCCGTTTTCATTACTATACCTTTGCACAGAGTCAGTGACTGGCACATTGCGGGTTACGGTTTGAGCCCAGTGCAAATTAAATGCCAGTCTCGTACATAAAGCAAAAACCAAATAATTGAATTCTAGGTCTGGTCAGACCTTAAAAATTCATTACCAAACTGCCAGACAAATGCAGGGCAGGGATATAAAAGCCATGCTGCGATTAACCCGAACGACAACGACCCAATGCAAATCAAATCAACGCTTGTCGTTCACCAAGGCAATAAATTTCATACGAAACTAGTCAATAACATAAATTATAAAATGCCTTTGCAATTCGTTTCTCTGCTGCCAGCAGCAAATAAATTCTAAATTTGAAAACGACCGAAAATTGAAGTTTCCTTTCGTGTAAAATATGCATATGCTGACCCACAAAAAGAAAGTCGAGCTTCTTTCAATTTGCGCACTGAATTGACCTCTTTAAGTATGGAAGTTTTAATACCCACGAGTTTTGGCAACGATCTGTGAGAGCTTAAACAGTGCGAAAAACAGAGATAAGTCAAGACAAAAGTAACAAATAAGTTCAATTGCGTATTCATTTTCGAAAGTGCCGTAAATAAAGACTTTAGAATAAACTAATATTTGTGCAATTTAATTAATATATAAATAAATTTGGAGCTGTCAGCCAAAAGTGTATGCCAATCAATAAATTTAAAATGAAAAATTTTCATTTTGAGGGAAACGGGGGTTAGGTATCCAAAAAATTAAAAAATTTTTATTTGCGTAAAATTTGATTGCGAGCGCTTATAATTTCTAAAACATGCTCGAAAAACCGGCTAATATACGATATTTATTGATTTGAGGTAAACGAGGAGGTTGTCGATAATATGAAATGAGCTTAATTGCGAATGGTATATAAGAACTTAAACTTAAAGAGTATTTAAGAGGCCCTCTGCTGCCTTTGTATTATAAACTTTTTACCCATTGAAAATGGATATTAAAAATACACAAAAATACATGTCTTATTTTATTTTTGCTTACATTTTTTTAATTCGTATTTATTAACTGCATTTTCTTCTACTAAATAGCTATTTTAAGTTTTAGCTTTTCGTGGACAGTTAAGAAAAGATAAAGTTGAAAAAACTCAAATGCCAAAACTCTTTCAAAACAAATATATAAGAATCAATTTCTCATTTAAATAAATAGTAAAATTAAAGTTTAAAAAATTAGAAAAGGCTAATGACTAATTGCTAAATGATAATTGAGCTTGTAGTTTAAGGTAATTAACAATAAACATTCCTTATATGGATTGCATTTGGTTTTATGTTAAGAAAGCCTTTAATCCGATAACATATATGCTTATTGGGCACGTTTATTAACATTTTTAAGATTATAAATAAAGAACAATTGAAATGCAAAATTGTGTATTTTTTAAGAAATAGTAATCATTTTTTACATTGGGTTTGCTAAAAATTTTTTTTACTAATCTTCGAATACAGTAAATCCTAATTTTTTTTATTATTAACTTTTACATAATATTTTTCCAATTCGTAGCTTACTGATTCGTCTTTTTAATGCAATTAAACTAAGTTTAGCTTTTATTAATTTAATAATAATTTAGAATTTCATGTACAGTAGGTTTCAGAGTTTTCTTAAAATATTTATTTGGTATTATAATTTTTACCATCCTTACATATAATTATAAGTATATTTAAGTTTTTGTTATATTTAAAGCTTTGCGAGCAAAAAAATACTTTTGATCATTTCTTTTTTTATATGCTGACATTTAATAAAGTAAGCAGCGCTAATGTTGTTCTATAATCATTAAAATTTCGTATTAATATTACAAGTCAAACGGCAAAGTCACAGACCCCAAAATTTACTAACTGACTTTGTAGTTTGAGTAATATTTGTAATTATCCGAAATAATTATATTCTTTGTTTAGAAATAACTGTTAATATAAAGTCAGTTTATCTGACATTATAGAAATTAATTTTAGCAAACCTAAGTATTAAACCTGCTGTTTTTCATACTCGTTCACGCGCTATTGAAGCTAGAGATGGATTTTTTGGATATATACCCGCGCGTACCTGCGTCACATAAGGTATTAAGTATTTTTGAGTGGCCCACTGGGTTCGTGACATTCCGAAAATTTAAAGCTAGCGACACAAAACTTATTATGTAGATAGCTGATGACCTCCCTAAAGATTACGACCATGTTATCCCGACGACGCCCACGAGAACGAAAGAAAGAAGGAAAGATCGGTTAAAGATTTTTTCCAGCGCACGCACACTCCCGCCCCCACAAATCAGGAAATTTAACATCTCCCACAGCTTAAGAACTAGACCAAATTTTGCGAAATAACCACTTCTAAAAATAGAGCAAAGAAAAAAAATGTCGCCAAAATCCAAAAAATTTCCAAAATAACAATAATGTATTAAGACCGTGAACGAGTATAAATCAGTCGGTAACGCCCGACTTTAACTTTTTTATTTTCTTTTATGATTGCTGCTTTATTATTTAGCATATAGTTTTAATTGAATTTTTTGAAATTGTTATATATGTGTACTGGTTAATATCTGTTTAGAATTTTTCACTTTGAACTATTCCTAATTGGATAACTTAGCATATTCTGAATTTCTACTATCAATTTATAAAAATCGGTCAGAGCGCTAATTAGAGTATAATGGTTGTGTTTAATCTACAAAGTTTTTTATTAAAATATTCATAAATTGCGACTATATCCTTAAAAAGTTGCTCTGGGAAGACAGTTAAAGTTAATACAAAGATGCATGCATTAACAGTTACTTAATAATTCACTGAAGATTAATACCAGATCGTTTCTTGTTCAGTAACATATTGTAGTTTAGGTCCCAGTTACGAATTTTATTATTATTATATTTATTTATTTTCTGTTATTTATTTTTTAATATTAACGAAACATGGGAAGCAATTTCAGTTTGTAAAAAAAAAAAACATTTTCTGCTTGTTAATAACTAAAAAGTAAGCTTAAGACGGACTCCTAAGCAGTCGTCTAAAATATCCATATGAAAACCGGCATCGTCAACAGAACAATGGAGTATTTAATGTGGCCACTAGAATTGCAGCCATCCTCTTTGCAGCAATAGGTCTGAGTCTCCCAAATTTCTGTAACCAAAAACAAAGATGCACGATAAATATAATGCAGCAATTCCCTTAATATACTGATACATACTACTGTAATCAAAATGAAGGTGAATATTTAGATGAAACTTCTATGGTTTTTTTTCAACTTGTTCCGATTTTTTTTTAAGCTTGATAGCTCTGTTATCGACAGCTGTGCAAAATTTTACTTATGTGTGGTGCGAAAGTGAGTTTTTTGCGATTTTTGGTCGACGACGTGCTCTTCTGAGCTTTCCTTTGACATATTCGGGTCTAACACAAACAAATCTCGACCACAAACGGTGTAAAACTGGTATCTTGTGCTCTAACTTGTATTTCAACACCCAACCTGCAGATTTCCTTCTAGTTTCAAGATTATATTTACAGCAATCAAGAAAATCGCATCATTTGTGTACATATACATACTTACAACAAAACACAAAAATCAATTATATGTTTAATGCCATCGCATATGCTACAAAATAATAAAATAGGAACTTACCCTTTTCGACACACTCAGTGGCACAATCGCGCACAGTCGACAATTCGCTTACATATTTCTGAAAATTAAACCGATAAAGAAAACGATATATAAATTAATTCAACGTTTAGAATTTTATTATAAAAATTTTATAATATACAAAGACATCGATAGTCGACCCCATCACTGATTAGTTAGTTAGTTAGTTAGAGTTAAAGTTATATAAAATACAAAACTGAAAAATTCCAATTCCAAATATATATATAAGTCAAATGCATATCAAGTCAATTTCAAGTTATCGATATCCATTCGCGGTTTCTTTTAACGGATTTATCGTCCTTATACCCTGAGCCCATTGAAAATGTGTAAAAAAGGGTATAATGGTTTTGTGGAAATGTATGTAACAAGCAGAAGGAAGCATCTCCGACCCCATAAAGTATATATATTCTTGATCAGGATTACTAGCAGAGTCGATTAAGCCATGTCCGTCCATCCGTCTGTCTGTCTGTCTGTCTGTCTGCCTGTATGAACGCCTTGAATTCAGAGACTAAAAAAGCTGGAAAGCTGATATTGGACTCATTCGGTTCCTATATACCAGCAGAGCAGAATTTGGACCAAAAATTTTATTTTTAAACTAATATGTAGAATTCATCTAGACACCGAACCCGAATCCCTATGAAAATCGGTTGAGTTTTGGCAAAGTTACGACAGGGGAAAGCTGAGTCCCATCCTTATATAGGAACACTAGGGTATATATTCGAAATTTTTACTTGAATTTGGACCAAAAATTTTGTTTTTAAACTAATATGTCGAACTCATCTAGACGCCGAACCATGGACAAAAAGACCACCCTCATCAAAATCGGTTGAGTTTTGACAAAGTTACGACTGGGGAAAGTTGAGACCTATCCTTATATGAGAACACAAGGGTATATATTCGAAAAATTTTTACATGAATTTGGACCAAAAATTTTATTTT